>PVKE010035331.1:0-16946 GCA_004027555.1 Craseonycteris thonglongyai | reverse complement strand
GAGGACCGAGGATCGAATCCCGGCTCCGGCCCAGGCAGGACCCACGTGCTGAACTGGGGAGTTCCCACAGTTCGGTTCTCTAACTGTCTCTGTCTCTGTCTCTCTCTCTATCTGTCAAAAAGTAAAATAGAAATAAATATGCACTGAAGACAAAAAGATAATTTCTCTCTATAAATGTGAAAAGATAAAAAAAAAAAGTCATAAGTAAAAAAATAGCTACATACATATCACAATGCAATTTTAAGTCTTATAAATCCAAACAATTCAAAGAACGAAAGTATTAATAGTATAATCTAAATTCTCTACTTTGGTTCTCACCTTTTTAAGAACTTTCCTGTCTTTGCAGTTTCTTGATCACCATCAGGATAAAATGAGGAACGTCCCCTAGCCTCATCTCTTGGAGCATTTTGTGGTGTGATTGTCTTTGCAGGGCTTCTTCGTGAAGGGATGTGATGAATTGGACTATTCTGAGAAGGACTATATCGACTAGATCCATTTCCAACAGAACCAGACCCAGACCTTTCAGGACTATGCTGAATGGAATGTGAATGCTGAGAGGGGGTGTTTTTTGCAGAGTGGACTGTACTGAGCATAGGGGCATCAGAGCAAGATGAACTCTGACTAGGTGGTGTAGCAATCGGTGAAGGACTATGGGGTGATCTAGGACTGTTATCGTAAGCTGAAAGACCAGGCCAGATATCACCAGATGTAGCTGATGACTTATTAAACTCATCAACAGATTCAGATGGGTCATGTTCAAATGTATCTTTCGGTTCCTCCTGTGATTTATTTTTCAAAGGACTCTCTTCTTGGGGCTCCCCTTCAGATTTTTTGGTTTGTTTTTCCTGAGACCCTCGTCTTTTAGAGACAGGAGATTTGCTATATGGGGATGAAGAACGAGAAGAGGATGATCTTGGAGACCTGGAGGATCTATATGACCGGCGAGATCTGCTTCGGGATCTTTGAGAAGAAACAGATCTTCTTTTTGGACTCCTGGAACGTGAACGACCTCGTCTAGGACTCCTAGAGTGTCTTCTATTCCAGACAGGTCTATAGCCACCTCGATGATATCTACCTCCGCCACCTTGATAATACCCTCTACCTCTTCCTCTGTACCCATAAGGTCGTCTCATTCCTCTATTATTTCTGTAATCTCGCCGATAATCTCTAGAATAAATACGATCTCTACTACGAGATCTTGAATACGTCCTGGAACGAGACCTAGAACTAAAAACGAAATAAATATCAATGCAATAAAAATACAACTATTCCATCCTACCATCCTAAACACTTCTGGTTGAATATAACATTTAAATCAACTGTCAACACTAAAAATGTACATTTAAAAAACCTCATGTATACAATGTTCACTGTTTTCAATGAAGACAGTCTCATTTCTAAGATAAATATGAGAATAAATTAAAGGCCTTAGGAATGAAGGCACAGAAAACAGAAAAAAAGACATGAATTTGGTACTTTGATGTATATAGTAAGCACCTCATAAATATTAGCTTATACAATTATCATTACTTAAAAAATTTAAAAGACAATAATTCACCTGTATCTCTTCTTTCTAGAGTGTGACCTGGATCTTGATCGAGAACTAGACTGTGATCTAGACTTTGATCTTGAAGAATGGGATCTAGAATTGGAGCGACCCATTTCTTTTCTCCTAGTCAAATGAGAGAGCAAAAACGTTTAAAAATCACAATAAATTGAAAAAGTTTCAAATTATGCAACTTATTTTCAAATAAAAATTGAATTTTCTGAAATATAAATTTCTCAAAGGATAATATGCAGCATTCTTTTCAAAAGAGTACTGAGTCAATTATTCCTAAAACTGCATTTTCACCTGTATAAAAGGTACTGTTATATATATATTAAACACACAAGACTTCTATGGACTGCCCCACTATGTGACTCAATCCAAAAAAGCAGCAGAGCTACAAAAGCCAAAAGAGCAATAATCTCAGATTGCACCAGTATGCTAATTGTTACTCCATCCCCAATACAAATGCCTACCTCTCCTGTAAAAAAGATAAATAATATAGAGTATTAATAGTCAAGGGACCCAAAACAAAAAAACATGTAAGTGGCATAAAGAAAAACAAACCTACTAGACTGTCATCACAAATGCTTTATGGCCTTAAAATGGGACTAAATTGACCACTCCATGTAAACAATTCTGCCTGGAATGGTGGATACTCTCCTAGTAGATAGACTAAAGACCACCAAGTCTCTGAAATCAGTAACAGTGCTAATTAATTTATAAGATCTACTCTTCACAAAATTTTATGTGTGTGTGTGTGTGTATACACACATCTCTCTTTCTCTAAAGTTCATTTCTTCTCATTATTTCCAAATTTCCACTAATTTTTTACTCAAAATTAGTAATCATTTCTATAAAAGCAACTCATTAAACTTCTAATAGCCTGCAATTTCCATATACTCACTGTTTCTCCTACAACCAAATACTGTATTTGTGAAGGTACTTATTTACCTTGATTTTGCTCAGTATTATAAAACAGTACTTAAAAGTACTAAGATGAACTAAATGATAGAATAATGATAAAATCTGCATATTTCCTCATCATAAAATACAAATAACAAATTCAAAGTTTCAGACAAATATTTATTCAAAAATAAAACATAACTACGGTATCCTCAAGTAGACAGGTATCAGCTTTGTCTTCTCTCACTCTTAATTCCAAGTAAGAAATACATAAAAACAGTATGTTCCTCAGTTGTAATGAGGACTAAATGTTGGTATAGATATTATAATACACTTAATACATGGTTTAACACATTATAAACAATCAGCTTTAATTACTTTAGCACCAATGTAAGATGGAAAATACTAAGTTTTGAAACTTCTCGTGTACCGGTATGTATAATGGAAAATAAACAGAATTATTTTGCTTTGTTTCATTTTTAAGTTGCTTTGTTTGTTCTGGGTCTTTAAATAGATGTGTTTATAGAAACAGAAACAGGAGAGATAATCTATTTCCTAAAACTAACTTTTAATCTCTTACTTCATACAAGCGATCAAAACAAAAACACAAAAAAGCTTCACACCACACCACTTTTAATCATTAAGTCTGAATCATGAGTTTAAGTCACATTTGCTCAAATAAGCCAACACTGACAAACAGAAAAATGAATGCTATTTACCTTGGGTTTTACGCAGGATCAAGCAGTCAAGTGAATGAAGTCTTTGAGATGCCGTAAAATTCTTCCTGGAGAGAACGTTCTGAGAAATTAAACTCTAAATCCAAATTCCTGACAAAAATAAAAAACAAGCATTTGATTTATGGTAAATTAATTCTCTACTATTTACAATGCCTCATATTCAGCACTACAATAAACTCCTAATAAAGGCACTAATGATTTCAGGGAAACTGATTTAGGAGAAGCACCTTTAGTTAATTTAAATACTTAAATTCTAAGTTTAGCAATGTAGGCTTTACAAAACATAAGTTATGCTGTCATCCTACAAGAAAATTCCAAAAGTGGTTAAACATGTCATATCTGTAGTTAGTATTCAAATGCTACAGTTTATAATTTATCTAAAATATGAATTTAATAACTTGCTATTTATCTTATTATTCTCTTCGTCACTTCCTTTCATACAGTTTAGTTTCATCTGAAACAGATATTTTTACAATTCATAGAACAGCCATCACAGTAACTCTAAGCTTTGTGCCTAAAAGCATTTTCATACACATACAGCAAGCATGCCAATAAAAGGCCAGTAAATTAAATATCTACTGAAAGCCAATAATCTTCCTAAACTAATTTACTATTACTTTTCAAATAAATTTAAACTCTACACAACATATTAAGCAGTTATCAATACTGAAAAGATTAGCCTTGTGAATAATATTTAGTGATTAAGAATACTGTGAAGGGAAAACAGGGATGGCTCAGCGGGTAAAGGGCTCGCTTTGAAGCCCCGAGGACCGAGGATCGAATCCTGGCCTCGGCCCATGCGGACCCACATGCTGAACTGGGGTGTGCCCCCAGTTCAGTTCTTGCCGGGACCTATGTGGGAGGCTCCTGGCCCAGTTCCTACCCTGCGCAGCCCTGTGCCCGCCTGTGGAGTGAAACTACATATATGGAAAACTATATGGAAAACTAATGTCAACTATGGAGACTGCTCTGGGCCCTCCCCCTTCTCTCTCTGTCTCTCTGTCTCTCTCTGTCTCTGTTTCTCTCTGTCAAAAATCAATAAAATAAGTCTTAAAAAAAAAAAGAATACTGTGCAAAGCGTAGTCAAAAAACACCTTACATTCAAGGAATTCATAAACCATCCTAAATGAAACAATAGACATTAATATGCAAATCTGTGAATCTTACCAAATACTTGATCCAATTTAAAAAGGCAATAAAATTAGAAATACCAAGCAAAAGAAATGATAAGATTAAACTAGCTGGTAAATCAGGAACAATGTCCTCTAAAATCCCAGGACCCTACTGACAGGGAGGATTAAGAGAGTTGAGGTTCAAACTACGGAGGAGGAATGGGAACCTAGTAATTAAGGATAACTAAAATAAAACTACGTAGCAAAAACAAAAAGCCACAGATCAGAAACCAAGAATTTCTAAAGTGCATCAAATGCCCCAAGTGGGCAGAGAAAAACTAATCTTCTGAATTGGTGTTATTATGAAACTTTATTCTGACCTAAAAGTTCACTACTGTTTCATTGCTGGAAGGAACCCAAGGTTCATTTTGGCTAGCACTTGCCCTAAACAAGTGTAAAAGGCTAATTTTAATTTCCACGTATTCAGACAGAAGAACCAATTGCCAAATCTCTTTACTCCAAGTTATGATTTTTGAAGTTCCAGGAAAATATACACTAGAAATAGCAAAGCGAGAGGGAGAGAGGCTGCAGACTATTATACTAGTGGATATTCTTGTTCACAATCTATAAATATATTCAAGTATCCATACTAAGAACTCAATGATCATAAGCAAAATAGGACACACAATATATTTAATATCTAATTAGTCAGTATAAAGACTTTAATCAACTCACCTGTTTTTTAAAAGGTAAGTCTATATATATACACAAGGTCTTCCAATTAAGTTCACGAACTTGCCACTGTTCGTGGAGGATGGCAGCACTGCACAAACAACTTGGTAAGGTTTTATAACCTTGGTTTATCAGTGTCTACAGTTGTGCTGGTATCAAAATGTGGTGGTGTCTTGATGAGTGGCATTCACTAATATAGTGTTTTTTGTGTGCTGTCATGAGATTGTCGAAGTTGAGTTTGCCAAGACCTTTTTGAGAGGAAAGATGATGTTTTGGGCCATGTTATCACAGGTGATGAAACATGGATATACCAATATGACAATGAAACAAAGCATGAACGTGCACAATGGAAGTCAGACAATTCTCCACGATCAAAAAAGTTCCATCAGTTCAAATTGAGAGCAAAATGAAGATGCTAACCTTTTTTGATATCAAAGAGATTGTTCATTATGAGTTTGTATTAACTGGACAGTCAACTAAGTTGACTATTTGGAAGTAACGAAAAGGGTGCATGAAAAAATTAAAAAAAAACAACCTGAACTTTCTGCCAATAACTCATGGCTCTTGCATCACAACAATGCACCAGCTCACATGGCACTGTAAGGGAGTGTTTAGCTAGTAAACAAATAACTGTATTGGAACACCCTCCTTACTCAAGTGATCTGGCTCCCAATGATTTTTTTCTTTACTCAAAGATACAAGGAACTATTGAAAAGAAGACATTTTGATGACATTCAAGGACATCAAGTGTAGTAAGACAATGCTCTGATGGCCATTCCAGAGAGTTCCAAAATTGCTTTGAAGGGTGGACTAGGCACTGGCATCGGTGCATAGCTTCCCAAGGGGAGTGCTTCAAAAGTGACTGCAGTGATATTCAACAATGAGGTATGTAGCACTTTTTATAGGATGACTTCGTGAACTGTCATACCTCATACAAAGCACTGTGTTAGGTATTAGAAAGACATGAAAGACCCTTGTGCCCTCCAAAAACCAACTAGAGAGAAAAAGAAATCAAATCATAGCAAACTAAACATCTAACTACTGTAAACATGTGCCAAGAGCTGCTATGTAATCTTAAATAAAATTTCCTCATTTAATCCTCATAATCTCAAAAACTACATGTAAACCACATCTTTCAAATGAAGAGTACTCTAAGCTCTCAGAATTCCTTTGAATTTACAATGTGCCTAATACACATCAGATACTAATTTATTATTCTAGTGTTAAAACACAGCATTTTAAGTGAGACATTAAATTCCCTTCTCTTTTCAAACTTAAGTTCAAGGGAGTGAAAGAGAGAAAACAAAACACAAGGGGATGTGTTAAGATGTAGAGAGGACAACTAAAGTGGGTCCTTAGGCCCTTTTAAAGAAACTAACATTTAAGCCAAAGACAAGAAACATCAAAAATATCCATGCAAAGAACACTGTAGGCAGGAGATACAAGTTATCAAATTTAGAACAGAAAGACCAGTAAGAATGTTAAGGCATTATGATCAAGGAGAGGGTATGAGAAAAGGCAGAGGAGGCAGGAATGAACCATATCAAATAGCACAAGCTTGGGGAAGCTGGGATGGCTCAGTGGGTTAAGCTCTCACTTTGCAGCCCCGGGGACATGAGCCTCAGCCCATGCAGACCCATATGCTGAACTGGGGAGTGCCCCTAGTTTGGTTCTCACTGGGGTGAGACCCCAGCCCAGTTCCTGCCCTGTGCAGCCCTTCGCCCACCTGTGGAATGAAACTATGTGGAAAAACCAATGATGTGCAACTATGGAGACTGCTCTGGGCCCTCCCCCTTCTCTCTATCTCTGTTTCTGTATCTCTCTCTCTCTCTCTCTCTCTCTGTCAAAAACAATAAAAATAAATCCTCAAAAAAAAAATAGGGGAAGCCAGGATGGCTCAGTGGGTTAAGCGCTCACTTTGCAGCCCCGGGAACTGAGGATTGAATCCTGGCCCCGGCCCATGAGAACCCATATGCTGAGCTGGGGAATGCCCCCAGTTTGGTTCTCACTGGGGTGACACCCCAGCCCAGTTCCTGCCCTGTGCAGCCCTGCGCCCATCTGTGGAATGAAACTATGTGGACAAAACAATGATGTGCAACTATCCATACTGTTTGAGGCTCTCCCACTTCTCTCTGTCTCTGTATCTCTCTCTGTCAAAAAAAAGAAGAGCACAACCTTGCCCAATCTATAATGCAGCCCAAAACAGCTTTGAATAAGGCCCAACACAAATTCATAAACTTTTCTTAAAACACTGAGATTTTTTTTTGCAATTTTTTTAAGCTCATCAGCCTTTGTGAGTGTATTTTAAGTGTGGCCCAAGGCAGTTCTTCTTCCAATGTAGCCTAGAGAAGCCAAAAGGTTGAACAACCCTGAAATAAAATCTAATAAGTAGGCCAAAGCGAGGAGTCTAGATTTTATTCTGACTATAATCAGATGGTCCTGGAAGGTTTAATCAGGGAAATCACACCATCTGATTTAAATTTCTAAATGGCTGCCATGTAAAGAATGCAACACATGGAGAGAAGAGACCAATTAGAAGGTTGAAGTTCAATATAATGGTTTGCCTGGATAAAGTGGAAGCACTAAAGATGGGGAAAAAGCAAATCCATAATCTGGTTTGGAAGTCCAGTCAACAGTACTTGCTCATAGGTTGTTGGTGTGGTATAGACAGAGTGAGAACAAGAGAACAACCTTGGGCTCAAATATGTGAGATAAATGCAAGTTTAGGGGAAAGAACAAGACATTTGTTTGCCCTTTTAGGCTGCTCTTGGCCACAGAGTGTAAATGGTTAATCCAAAATTTAACAATCTCCTGATTCCATCTCCTGTGTTCTCTCCAATACCCTGAGAGGTAATTGATGTTTCCTTAACTTATAGAATTCAAAATCCCAAATCAATCTTCTGTTCATTATGACCAAGATCACTTGATTGTAAAAAAGATAGGGAATAATTGCTTCATGTATTTTTATCCAATTGATTCACCAACCAAGTGAGCACAGAATAAATCAGGCTTTTTTTTTTTTTAAAGTTCTTAAATATCTTAACGGAGCCTACCTTTTATGGAATACATAATGAACAAGTTAGAACTCAAGCGAGTAAAAAAAGCAGACAACTGGCTCAACAAAATTAGTAAAATGAAGCCCCTACAAAATGGATTCTTTAGGTTACCCCTATATCAAGCATATTTGAGCCAAGTTTTTTTCAGGGAGTTTGGGCTCCAGATTTTTGTAAACGAATCACTGCTATTCACATCTTTTAAAAAATTTTAAATAATATCCCATGACTATTACTCCAATAGACTACATTGAAAACACTTCCTTGATCACCAACTAGCTACCCAAGGCTTGACAAGTTATCTTAGCTCTTTTGGTGCAACGGGCCAATATATCTATCGGCTTTTGCATCTCGGGCGAAAACTGCCACAGGCTGATATATCGGCTCATACGTAGACCATAGTTAAATTACCCTTCACATTTCTCGCTAGTACTGCTGGCAGAAGGTAGCCCTAAGAGGATTAATCTTTCAATTTCAATTTCCACAGGTAAAACATAAGGCTAATAATAAATAGTACTTGTAGGGCAAGCTGGGATGGCTCAGCGGGTTAAGGCCTCACGTTGCAGCCCCAGAGACTACTGTAGTGCCCTTCCTGTAGTGCCCTTCCTATGTGGGAGGCCTCCACCCCAGTTCCTACCCTGCATTGTCCTAGCCCACCTGTGTGGAATAAAACCATGACGAAAACTGATGATGTACAACTATGGAGACTGCTCTGGGCCCTCCCTCTTCTCTCTGACTTTCTGTCAAAAACAATAAAATAGATCTCTTAAAAAAAAATAGATCTTTAAAAAAAATAGTTCTTATAGGTTCATGGTTAAACTGAATTAATGAAAATAGCTTAATGTTTGGCACGTGGTATGCACTCAAACGTTAGCCATCATTATTGGTAAATCTGGTTAGTGACAGTCTTTCCTGTATGTTACTAATTTTGCTCCAAATAATTTCTGTATGTAAGAGAATTTGAATATTTTCTTTTTTTTAATTGTTTTTGAGAGAGAGAGAGATACAGAGATACAGAGAGAGAACTGAACTGGGAGAACTCCCCAGTTCAGCACATGGGTCCACACGGGCCCGGGCCGGGATTCGATCCTGGGTCCCCAGCGCTGCAAAGTGAGAGCTTAACCCACTGAGCCATCCCGGCTTCCCCTTGAATATTTTTGATATAGCATTAATTAGCATCATAGCCTTTCAAAAAATGCTAAATAAAATGACTGGAATTTTGCTTTTAAAACACTCCAGGACAAAGTATGTAAATTACATTAAACATAGCTAGTAAACACTGATCATTATTAAACCTAGATAACATGGGGGAGTTCACTATTCTACTTTTGTGCTTGACATTTTTCATAACTAAAAGCTTTAAAAATGACAGGTTTAGTCACAAATTTTTAGTTCTTTGTCCAGGTTGTCACCCTGCTGGAAAAAAAAAAGGGGGGGGGGGGGACACAGAACTGAGAGAAAGAAAACCTGATTCTCAACCAAGCTGTGCCATTCCCTGGTTCGTGTGGCCATGAACGAGTATTGTACCCTTTTGGCCTTCACCTAGTAAATGGAGAAAAATACTGAATCAAGTAAAATTAAAGTATTTAATAATTCCTAAATATTACACAAATGTAGGCTACTATTATTAATTCAATGTCTGTATTTTTTCCCAGTCCTGGGGAGTCAAATAAAATATTAAATGCTTAAGACTCCTAGGTAACACTGTTGACCATTTTTGAAGCTGGATGTGAAAAATGAACAGTCATAGCCTACAAACATAACCTAAACACACTACCCAGAGGTATGTTGGGACTTTTTGATTCCCTTATCTCTTTAACAAATCACTGTAAATTACACAGCAGAATTCAGCTAATGTATGACTCATAATTCTGAATGTTTTTCTGAAAACTCCCAACCCAATGATCTACACAGAACTGAAAACTTTATTTCCACAAGTCTTCTCATCATATAGCTAGCTGCACACATAAGTTAATAAATTTAACTAGAATTGAGACTACCAATTGATAAGATTTTACAGGTCTGTCTCCAAGTCCTAAAATACTATTGTTCTTCCAAATCAAGAATCAGCTCTAGCTAAACTTCCTTTGCCACCATTTTAATTATCTGAATTAAGATTTTCAGTTTACCACAAAGGAACAATGAATGCATGGTATCCTTAAGATGCTACAAGCCATAATCAACACCTTAGGTTGTCCACCGCAAGTTATTTTAGGCACACAATCCTTCCCATCAAATTATCCTGAACTGGATAGGATCACATAAAAACACAAATAAACTTACAGCTTTTTTTTTTCCTAAAGGTTGTTTCCAGTCTAAACAGTAGCCCAACCATTTTAACTAGAGTCCAACTGCAATTAGAATCCATATGAGGAATAAGGAATTATGTTTTGCTTTTTAACTCCAAAAAAATTTTAAAGGTACTGCTGCAAAAGGATTGAAGCAGCTAATCTCTTCCCATCAGTTTTGAGCATATTTTACTTCAACATTGGTCTTAATATTGTCAATTCTAAAACGCTTTAAAAACTCTTGATGTATAAAAGTAGTTGCCAGTACAGTTGCTTGGTTTTGTTGAGATCTTAAAAATAAATAAAGCCAATTTACGGGCCTAAAATGAGAGCCAAGTCCCTAACCTCAACTCATCCCTCCTACCCATTTATCCGAATTATGAATGCAACATTTCTGACCCGATATAATGGGCTGAATCACTTGTCGAAAAGGACGTGACTTCAGTTGTACTACCGGAAAACTGTCCTTTCGGCTCCAGAGTAAGTAGTAGGGCCACTCTCTTAGATCTATCAGCTAAGGCAGGGTCCTCATACTAGGAAATGGTAACTAAGGCACCAACATCTAGAGTCAACAGTGTACGTTACTGCAAAATAGAGTGAGTTGCCAAGGGGACCCGAGAAGATTAATCAAGATTTTTCCCCCAACAAGAGCCGGAGGCAATTGTGGGGCTTCATTAGAAGAAATAGGAAGAGCAGGATCCTATGACTACTTAGAACAAAAATGAGACGTAAAGCGACGGGTGGCGTGAAGGCGAGGAAAAGGAGTTAAAGACGACGTAAAAAGGGGTCAACCTACCCAGTGTACTTTGCTGTAGGCCGTATTTTATCAAAGTCCCCAAAGGCCGGAAAGAAAGGTGGCTATCCCAGCCAATGAGGCAAACCTAGATGCACCTCTCGTAGCCTTGCCGTAGGCGGGGAAACGAGGCGGAAATGCGCGTGCGCGGGGAGAGCGTTCACTCGGGGGCGCGCAGGGGTCCAAACCGAAATGGGGGAAGGGTTGAAGAGTGATATGCGCACGCGCATGGGAAGGCCGCGAGGTCTCTAGATCTCGAGCCAGGTTCGCAGCCACGCGCGCGCGCACCGTTCTCGCTGCTTATCATCCCCCAACCCCTTTTAGGCCCGTAGTGCCTCGAAAACCTGAGGAAAACTGAGAAACGCATAACGGCACAACGTCTCCTGGGTTCTCCTGTAGCCGCTAACCCGCCACCACCCACAAAAGACTCAACAATATTCACTCGTACTCGGCATTCACTATCCTTAAGTGCTCTGAATGCAGCGCGAAGCCTACCTGAACGCCGAAGCACCGTTCCCGGGACTTATCTTCGTTGTAACTACACAGCGGCCATTTCCCGACTCAAGAACGAGAGGAAAACCGTAGAGGTATCTTCGACGCGCAAGCTTGTCTCCGTCACTTCCGATTTGGGGCGTGGCCTCTAGTGCCGCTAAATACCTGAGCAAGCCCCGCCCACTCTTCCGCCGTAAACTAGCTCCTTGGCTGCTAAGATGTTGCCTGAGGCTTTCTGGGAAGTCGCGTTTCTGATCTCGCGCGAAGATCTGACGGCTCCGCCCCCTGGCTCTCAGCGGCAGCTTTGGTCGTGGGCGGGGTGTTCTACTAGACCGTGCGATTGCTTGGCCCCTCGGTGGAATTGGCGTCTCCACATCGCCTTGAGGGGACCCTACGCATTTATCTGTCACACCCACTTTTTGTTCGTCGGGTCCATTCCTTCTGTGGAGCCGACTCAAGCCGTGCTAGAAACAAATAGACAATCTCACACTGACGAAAAGACTGACAGGCAAGGGCCGGCTCTATCAGCACAACGCGTCTCCTGACGCCGGGGAGCACCGAGTTTCTTCTTGGACGCCTATTTGGAAACTAGGAAGTGTCGCTATCGCTTTGATATAAAAAGTGCCAAACACACCACGGTAGTAGGAAAATGGCCACGATCAAAGTCCCTTCCTTGAATGGCGGCTGACCAACTGCTACCCGTAAGGGAGCTCAGTCGCATTACTCCCAAGCGGCTTTGACTGTAGGCGGTTTGCTTCAGAGGGTCCTTTCCTCGTGGCGTTATTGGAACTTAAACCCTTAGGCACCTCAGAAAATTAGAATAGTCATAAAAATAGAGCAGAGCACGAAGCGTAACAATCATTTGTGCCGGCTGAGAAACACAGCCCAACATAGCTTAATCTGCCAAAAATATTATAAATAGGCAAGCAACGTTTGGATAGAATATACATGAGTAGAATTGGATAGGATATCAAATAAGAGTCATAGCACACTTTCTATTAATAGTTTTCTGAGCTGCCCTTTCTTCCTTAGGGCCTATAACCATTATTACTGTACTTTGATGCTTAGGGACATAAACTACCTTCAGGGATTTCGAAGTTGTAATTAGCAACCAGTCTAATGTCAATTAAAACCAGAATCTGGTCCTAGTTCACTTAACACTGCTTAGGGCACTCCTTACAATCCAATTTACCAGTTCAACTAAAAAAATAAATAAAAATAATTTTCTTGGGATGAATTCTCAGTTTTATTGTACAGGCTGTCTGTCCCTCACACCACCACCACCATCAGAATGTGGAAGCAGTAATCTGGCCTATATGGTGCACTGATAAATCCCAAACATTTAGTGGTGCTCAGTAAATGTTTTGTTGAATAGATGAACTATAGTAAAAAAAAAAAAAAAAAAGCTAATCATTGATGACTCAATACAACTACTATTCTGCATGTTTTGGAACCAACAACCCTTATCCATTTTTTCCAAAGAACACAAAATCTGACTGCAGTGCTTTGCAGCCTAAGATATCTTAAACCTTTCTCTGCAATTCTGTTGGAAACATATTGGAAATAAAATCACCTTTCTGTCTGAGGCAGTATAACTGATTTTAAATAACCTGAGGTAGTAACAAAGAAGGAGATACATTGGAACAATCTTTGAATAAGTGAAAGAACCTAGACTTCTCTTGAACTAGGTCCATTTGATATGACACTTGATTTAACAACCTCTGAAATTGGAAGGTCATAAATGTAGATGATGTTTTATACACATTCATTGCATTGTATTTTACTTTCACAACCTAAAATTCCACCATTACAGCTCCAGTCTTTAATAAAACTTTTGTTTCCCTTTGAAAATACAAATAACGTCAGAGGAAAAATCAAGAGCCCGTTTAACACCATAGAAAATTACCGCCAAGAAAAAATATAAATTCTAAACAAATGACCAACCTTATAAATAAGATAAATGCACACAAATGGAATACTGAATGTTTTTACTAATTTAACACATTAGTAAACTAATTTTAACTTACAGGTCATGGACCATCTACTATAAATATGTTTATAAAACTCCTTAGAGGTTTTTGTTTTATTTTGTTTCATGTTGGTTTGCTTAAGATAATTGGAAAAAAAACAAAAAACAAAAAACCCAGAAGACTGGCTATCTGAAAAGGACACAACACAAAAGATAGAAATGAAAATGTAGTTGGAAGGCTAGGCCACTAAGGCAAACTCCTCATTCTGGTTTTGTTGTGTTTTGTTTGTCTTTTTAGACTGAAAAACATCTAAACTGTTTTCCCATTTGGAGAAATTGAGATGGAGGAGGGATTTGGAGTCTCCCTCTTCCCACTCCCCAGAGAATAGTGACATTGGGAACTCAACAATTCAGAAACAAGAGGAAATGGGAGCCAACAGTGGTTCCCAAACTAGACTGTTTTGCGGAGGGAGTTGACATTGTTACTGCTGCCTCCTCTATTAGTGCCTGTGTTCCTAGGCTTTTACTAATTCCTCTTTTTTTTTATTAATTGTGGTAAAATCTGCATTCATACCATTAACTGGCTGAAATTTACATCAGTAAATTTCTTTTCTGGGTGAGTTAGAGTTTGTTTCTGTTGCTACCAAACAAGAACTGAGTAAAGGCAGTTCCTGTTTATGAGGAAATTTCTCAAATGGTCTGGCATTTCCCATAGCTACACCATTGAACTCAGTGGTTCCCTCACCTATTTCATTTTCTACTGGTGACCACAAGTTTACAGGGGTTTTTTCTCCCTTTTTCTCTCCTCTTGTGCCTATTAAGAATGCAGAATTTTTTTTAATTTTTAAGATTTAAAATTACCCAAATTATTTATTCAATAATTCTTTATTGCCTTATTGTTCCTTAATAGTCATCTCTTCATTTTTAAAAATAATTAAGGGGAAGCCGGGATGGCTCAGTGGGTTAAGCGCTCACTTTGCAGCCCCAGGGACCGAGGATCGAATCCCAGCCCTGTCCCGTGTGAACCCATATGCTGAACTGGGGAGTGCTCCCAGTTTAGTTCTCTCTCTGTCTCTGTATCTCTCTCTCTCTCTCTCTCTCTCTCTCTCTCTCTGTCAAAAACAATATATTTTTTAAAATGTGTTATTAACATTAATTAAAATAATAATAATAATAATTAAAATACTAATAGCAAAATGTAACTGTTAACCATTGTTCCTAAGTCCCACCAAAATTAGTGTGCGTCTTTATCACAAAGATTATTGCAACAGATGAAACATGTTATACTTTCCAAGTTTTTATAAAAAACCTTTGCCTAAAATTTATGCCCCTTTGCAACTTAAGGTAAATATTAAAGAGCCTAAATGAGGTAATGGAATTATGATTAGATTTGTCACCAAAAATCATGTTTTCCTTAAGAGGTTACAAGAGGAACAGATATCCTCCCTCTTTTAAAGCAGTTACCTAGTTGAAGACAAATATGTCTATGTATGTTCCCTAAAATGTTTAAATGCTCAGTTCTACCCACAAGCAGAGGGTAAAGTCACATAGACAAAGGGCTGAGACAAATACAATACCCAAAAAAGTGGCAAAATAATACATTGTGGGGAGAAAATGAAGGCAATAATACTTTTCTCTCCAGATTTCTTCGAGTGTTGAAATTTCAGCTTCGTTGCTTACTTTGAACTAAAAACGAAGCCTGGCATAGAGGAGTCTTGATACTGACAAGCCCTAATACTGGTTTTTCTAAAAGTGTGATATATAAGATCCACCTTATGAGAATAACCTGTGTTGCTTGTTTTATAAGTAAATCACTACACACACTGAGTCTCCCTTCGTACTTACTGCGGTAGAATCTGTGGGGTAGGCATATACATTAAAGTCTGAGAACCACTGATTTATTGAGTACCTGTAATATTCCAGATATTATGGGACTACAAAGTGGAACAAGACATCTTTTCCACTTCTCTGTTGGATCTCAAAATCTAGCACAGATAGAGTGTAACTCCCATAATAAAAGGAACAAAAAAGACAACTTCATAGGAGCAAGTGCCAATGGTGAAAGAGGGAAGGCCTAGCTTTGACAGAATTAGTGGGATTTCACCACTCATTCATTTATTCATTCATTCAACAAATATACATATAGTCTGGGCAATACAGATGTACTGTGCCAGGTGTTTGGGATGGAGCAATGAAAAAGGCTAATACAACTGTTCTCAAGGCTGCCTCTGTAGTTAGGGAGACAGACAGAACATACATAAATAAACATAATACAAACTCTGATACTGATTAGGAAGTGACAGAGAATAACAGGGAGAGATTTATTTTAGAGAGTGTGCTTCATTAGGGAAAATACTTGTGAGATAAGATTTAGAGGAAGACCTAAAAGATAAGGAGTATGGAAAATTGGAGGAAGAATATTCCAGGTAGAGAGACTAAAAAATTACTGGAGTGGAAAAGTCCTCCTTACGTTTCTGGAACAGAAAGAATAGTAGTGGGGATTGTCATTCAGTTTTGACCAAGAACTACAAGGCAAACGAGAACTTTATTTGGTGGTCTTTGTAGGAATCGCAAATCCAGGAAACCAAGATTTGGGTTGAAACCCAACTGTGCTCCAATGGGGAAAGAAAGGAACAGAGTTTATAAAGACAGAAGAGGGAGGCTTCCAAAGGCATTACACAAGTGCTTTGAAAGAGATTGGTGGTGGCAAGCTGGCTTATACTGTGCTATACATGATTAATTTCTTATGTCTATGCTAGGTGAAATTTTTCTTTTAATAGAGTTCAGTGATGCAGACCTAGTTCTAGGAACTGCATCAGGATGTAGCCATTTGGTCACTTTAGCCCAATTCAAAAGTTCAGTTTCACGTGGAGGGCGGTGTTATTGACAGAGCTTCCTAATGGCCTCCCAGCTCCATTTTATATATATAAAATATATATATATTTTTTTTTTTATCTTTTCACATTTATAGAGAGAAATTATCTTTTTGTCTTCAGTGCATATTTATTTCTATTTTACTTTTTGACAGATAGAGAGAGAGACAGAGACAGAGACAGTTAGAGAACCGAACTGTGGGAACTCCCCAGTTCAGCATGTGGGTCCTGCCTGGGCCGGAGTCGGGATTCGATCCTCGGTCCTCGTGGCCTCAAAGCGAGCGCTCAACCCGCTGAGCCGTCCCGGCTTTCCCCCCAGCTCCATTTTAGATGGCTCCACTTTGCTAATTTACTTTCACTTCTTCCCATTTGATCAAGATCTTTCTTTACTGGGGAAAGCCGGGACGGCTCAGCGGGTTGAGCGCTCGCTTTGAGGCCACGAGGA
>PVKE010035330.1:0-16946 GCA_004027555.1 Craseonycteris thonglongyai | reverse complement strand
TGCCCCTGGGATGAATCCCACTTGGTCATGGTGAATAATCTTTTTAATGCATTGTTGTATTCTGTTAGCTAAAATTTTATTTAAGATTTTTGCATCAGTGTTCATCAGTGAGATTGGCCTATAGTTTTCCTTTTTGGTATTGTCTTTCCCAGGTTTTGGTATTAGGGAGATATTAGCTTCATAGAAAGAGTTTGGTAGTACCACCTCCTCTTGAATTTTCTGGAATAGTTTGAGGAGGATGGGCATAAGTTCTTCTTTGAAAGACTGGTAGAACTCATTGGTAAAACCATCTGGTCCAGGCCTTTTGCCTTTGGACAATTTTTGGATAACTGTTTCAAGTTCTGTACTGTTGATTGGTCTGTTTAGGTTATCCAATTCTTCTTGGTTCAGTTTATGTAGACTGTATGTTTCTAGAAATTTGTCCACTTCCTCTAGATTGTCAAATTTGTTGGCATAGAGACTTTCATAATAATCTCCTATGATTGTTTGTATTTCTGCAGCATCAGTTGTAATCTCTCCTCTATCATCCCGCATTCTGGAAATTTGAGATTTTTCTTTTTGCCCTTTGGTGAGCCTAGCCAGTGTAAACCTCTTTCTGTTGACTGTTCTCAGTTTAACACAGGGACTGAGACCAGATTTCCCCATCCCTAGAAAGGAATCATAAATATGACCATATACAGCCATATGATTTCACATCCACTTTTTTCTTCTGTAGAATAGGCAAAAAAGTTTTGTTACTAGTCGTATGAAAGTTCATTATTTTTCTCTTCCCTTGTATTTTTTATCTACTAAACATTACTTTTAAACTAGAACTGTATAAACTAGAGAATGTCCAGAAATAAAAAAAAGTAATAAGATAAAATGAAGGTCATCAGACATCTTTATCAGGATAAATAGATAAATCAGTCCTGGGATGGCTGGCTGGAATATCTACCTATCATTTCAAGACAAAAACAAATTTCTATAGTGATAAAATAGAAATGATCCTGGCTCAAAATTATAGACCCACTATGGTTATTAGTAATAGTAACAATCTACACACAAAGTACAGCCCAGACTGTAGATATAGAGCAAAGGGACAAAAACCATTAAACAGACTTACCAGGTAATAGAGCTTCTACCAGCTGGACCAAAATCAAATCAAGCTCCCAGTTTACTCCCATAGAGAGACTTTGCCAAGTTTCCAGCATGACAAATGCAGCCCAGGATTTCTAAAAGGAGCACATCGGTATGAGTGCTGACAGATTCCTTAGGTCTGGAGCTGTCACCAGATACTGCTCTAAATGCACAGGGTATGCGTGCCATTTGCTCATCCTTGTTATTTGAATGAAGGGTCTAATCAAATTTGCATATAATGGAATCTTAAGTAGTGTTCTCCTCAAACATCTGGGTTAGTTAGAATTGTGAAATAAATTCCAAGGCACTTCCATGAATTATATAGATCACTGCATCTTTTCATCAGTTGCAAAGTTTAGTTGCTTATGGATTCGGAAGGGGACTCTGAGTCCTGAGACCTTTTCCAAATAGCACAACCTTGAGGTAAATTGATTGCCCCACCTGTTAAATGGTGATAACAATATTATTTTACCCTCCTTGATTTCATTCTGAGGTTTAACCAATTCATTTGTTAATGTTTTTCCCCCAATCACATCCTTATGAAACACACATTATAAGCTCACCACTGTTTGAGGAAATGGGGAGGAGGAAGAATGGGATAATATTCCTGCCATATGGAGCTTACATTCAGGAGTGAGGAAAGGGGAAGGGGCCGGACAATAAGCAAACGAACAAAACGTATAAAGCAAAATGTAAAAAGTACTATGGAAAAACTAATGTCTGAAAGTGAAATAAAGAGTGCCAAGGTGAGGGTGGTTTTCTGTTTGAAATGGAGGGATCAAGGAAGTTCTCATTGCCAAGATGCCAAAAGTTGAAGCTATTCCTTCATTTCTATCTTCCCAAAGGATGGGAAGCTCAGATCAGTGAAGAGAGTACATTTGGGAGGAACAAGGCAGTCTACTCTTTATTCTGACCACCTATTCTAATACTTTTTGAATAAAGCCCTAATGAATTATCTGAATGCTTAAGTCAGCATTGTATATTATTCAGGATTAATCAAAATGTCATTCTGGGACCTAATTAGTTCTCTTCCAGGAAAGTTATGAGAGGCACCATCATTTGCAGAGAGATCACTGAATTAAAATTTGGGGCTATGAGAGTCTAGTAGAATAGTCTCTACTCTGCTTACAAATTCTCTTGTAAATTTATGCAAATAATTGTTTTGTCTGTTTATCTCAGAACATTTGAGAACTAAGGTATATGAAATGAAAATAGTAAATAAAATTAGAAAAGAAAAAATATTTTTTAGTACTACTTCTGATTTTAAAACTCTATAAAGAAAATTGAAGAATAAGAGTGAACTTAATGTGATATGATGTATAGACAATGTAATGTAGAATTGTACACCTGGAAACAATATAATTAATATCAATTAATGTCACCCCAATAAATTTAACAAAAAAACAAAAACAAAGAAGAGTGAACTAATTTGCCAAGTGAGGAATGACAGATAAATCAAAATATTCAGGAGAAAGTGCACACTGAATGATGGTATGAGAAATGGGTAAAGATTAAAAAGAATAGTCATTTCCTTGACTGGAGCTAAAATACTAAAGAGGTTAATTATAAATGATGAAAGAAAGAATGTAAAGCAAAATTAAAGGATCAACTTGAAGATGGGAGAACTTCATGTCTGATCTGAAACTTTAAGGCAAAAGGAAGTTCCATTATTCTAAATATATATATATAATGTGGTTAAAGCAACAGCCAAGAAAGAGATTTTGAGCAGTAAATTCAGACAGTGAGGTGCAAAGTTCTTCAGAGTCAAAGATAACACCAATAGGACTAAAGAGATAACATTAAGATAAATTCTAAAGATGGGCTATTATGCTTTTCTGTATTTTCAAGCTTTTTCAGAACTGCATTTAATATTTTTATAAAAAAAAGAAAATGTAAGTAAATATAAATATAATCTTAACAAAAGACTGTGATGCCAGAAGCGAAGAGAAAAGTAGAACTAAGAATCCAAAATAAGGGAAGCCCCTGACCTGGTTCTGCCCTGCATGGCCCCCACCCACCTGTGTGGAACAAAACCATGTCAAAAACTGATGACCTAAAACTATGGAGACTGCTCTGGACCCTCCCCCTTCTCTCTGTCTCTCTCTCTGTCTCTCTCTGTCTCTATCAAAAACAATAAAATAAAAAAATCTTAAAAAAAAAATCTAAATTAAGCCAATTTTGCTGGTCCGATAACCACCTATTTCTATTAGAAACATTTTGTATAAAGAAGGATTGTAGCTTTACAAAATATTCAGACAGAGTCGCTTCATAGGGTTGCTTCAGTTGTTATAGAAGTTTCTGTAGTGTAGAGGACTTGTGCAATTACATCTGGCAGGTAGCAATAGTGAGGGTCATGTAAGAAAATAATCCAAACCATTAGCAAGACTAGGGCCAAAAGAGGGCCATTTCTCTAACCATTCCAGCATGAAAGCTTTCATCAATATCCTAGGCAGGAAAGATTGGTAGCTCACACCAGAATCTGTGGTACAGTAGACTCACAGTGAATGGGCCTCGATTGGTAGATGCCAGACAAATGTAATTTCTAGTTGCTTGAGAGTCAGGAGTGAAATTGGGTCTAACACTAGAACCAATGCTATACCGTACAATATTATAAACTCTGTATTGCCTTGATATTAATATTGAAATACAGTAATTAAAAGCAAATTACAGTAAGACAGATAGACAAACTTAACTTCATAAGACAGATAGACAAACTTAACTTCATATAATAGTTTATTATAAAAACTGCTTTATAAATTAATGTAGGGTGCAATTTTAGTTAAATGGCAGTCAATAATTTTTTCAACTTCATGAACTTCACTAACATAATTTTTTTAACTTCAAGTAATTTAGAAAAATCATACATACTTAAAATCATTACAGTAGAGGTAGAAGTTTCCTGGATAGACATCACATCAGGATCAGTAGGAGCTGATGATGTAGTTAGGAAGGATCAGGAGAGAAAGTGGACTGTTTTGGATCTGCATCAGTAGATGATGAAGTGCTGACAAACTTGTGTGTAGCTTTCTGGAAAAATGAACAAATATCAGCTTACCTTGAGGCCCTGTGCCTCTCACGCAAAGTCAGGTTTTGCATGTCATGCAGCTGCGTAATACGTGAGATTTTATTTTAATTTTTATTTAAAGTATTATTTCTTCAATTTTTTTTTCCTGGTGGTTTGAGTTACAGTTAATGGAGAGTCAGTCTACTGTATTTAAAATTTGAGCTAGAAAACTCTTCCAACCAAGCCTCATCACAGCCCCAGTATAAACAGATTTGAAAGGGTCTAGAACAGGTCCACTGAGGCAGAAAAGATGAGAAGTTCACCTTCTCATGTTATCTGCCAGCTCATAAAGTGTCTCAGCTAGAATATCTCTGTGGAGTCCCTAGAGGCTCAACAAAGCATGTCTTGAAAAACCATTGGCTGTTAATTATACCCATATATTAGTAGTTGAATGTGCTGTATAGAGGAGTAACTATGAATATATATGTATTTACATATATATATCTAAATATATTCATATAGTCAATGTATAAGCATGAGTTTACATTAACTTTTAAATAAAGCCAGTATCTCTCTGATGTCCTGAATGTATCAAAGACCACCTAACTCTGGTTGGAAGCACCCAACTTTAAGGGCACTGTCCTGATGGGAGAACCAGGTTGTGGAGTCATACTGAACTGCCTGCCTAACAGCCCAGCTTCATGAAAGTCAACAAAATGACAACCATTCTCTATGTAAGAGCATTCCTGGGAGACCATATTCAAGGACAGTCTGTGAAATCCAATGATCATGTTATCTGAAAGTCTGAGAATAGCTTTTGTAAAGTGAAAGAAGCAGAGGTAGGACAAGAAAAAAAAAATGCCCAAAGTAAATCTAAATCTAGAACACAGTCTTTCATCCAAGTACACCGTACATTTATCGTTTATTGTTCTCTGGGTTATTGGTTTATTTTGCTAATCTGGTTTTCTTTTCCTTTTTTTTCCTGGATATTTGCCATTTAGTATCTTTATCCAACATTCCACAATGACATCTACACATGTGATGTCCTCTGAGTTGCTGGAATGCACAGCCCACTAATGTATAATAGACAGAGGGCTATTGAGATTACCGTGAGACGGGGTAGTAGAGGCTGATAAATGATCTACTTCAAACTTCAAAATAAATAAGCCCCAAAGTCTCAACTGTAACTCAGTAGTAATGCATAATGGAAATGAAATCATAGCTATTTGTCTGTTTTATTTGACATTTTTAATGGGCTCGGGAAAATAAGAAGAGCAGGCTTAAATCAGGACTTTCCATGTAGACAAGTTCGGGGGGGAAATGAACTGGTTAATGGTACTTTATGAATCAATTCTTAGAACAAGTGAAAAAATGTACTCCATGCATTCACCCAGTTAGACTTATAAATAAGAAGTGGGTCAGAAGCCAGACAGGAAATTCTGGGTGAGAAGCTAGGGGAAGTACCTCCCAAGCCCACGGACCTCACTTCCTTTCTCCCCAACAGCAAACTGGGCTATGTTCTTTTACCACCAAGTTTCTGAGGCTTAGAAACAAAAACACAGGAGCCAGAGTTCTCTGAATTTTTAAGGAATTAGAAACTGAGGGAAAACTGGGATGGCTCAGCGGGTAAAGCGATCGCTTTAAAGCCCCGAGGACCAAGGATCGAATCCCGGCCCCGGCCCATGCGGACCCATATGCTGAGCTGGGGTGTGCCCCCAGTTCAGTTCTTGCCAGGACCTATGTGGGAGGCTCCCGGCCCAGTTCCTGCCCTGCGCAGCCCTGTGCCCGCCCGTGGAGTGAAACTATATGGAAAACTAATGTCAACTATGGAGACTGCTCTGGGCCCTCCCCCTTCTCTCTGTCTCTCTCTGTCTCTGTTTCTCTCTGTCAAAAATCAATAAAATAAATCTTTTAAAGAAACTGAGTAGGCTGAGGTTTGAGAGAAGGAAGTACTCTTTTTCTTTCTAGTAAAAGTCCCTCAGAGGTGAAGTTCCTTTTCATTCAAATCAAAACCAGAACTGGAAGAGATTGCATTTTTTAAATTGTCTTCATTCAGGTACTATAGATCATTTGTTTTGTTTGTTTTATTTTGTTTTTTATTGTTAAATTTATTGGAGTGACATTGGTTGGTAACAATTACATAGTTTCCAGGTGTACAACGCTACATTACATTTTCTATACATTACATTATGTGCTCACCACCCAGAATCACCTCTCTTTTCATCACCATATATTTGATTAGAAGATCATTTTCAGATTGTTTTCTTTTTTTTCCCTTTACCTGCTGTTTAAGCCTTTTGTAGTTCAGAGGTTTTTTGAGGCAATAGCTGGCTCCCATCCAATCACAGAAATGACAAAAACACATTTTTTTTAAGGTTTCTTTCTTTTTATTTATTTATTTATTTATTTATTTATTTATTTATTGACAGAGAGAGGGAGTGGGAGAGACAGAGAGAAGAGGGAGGACCCAGAGCAGTCTCCATAGTTGCACGTCATTAGTTTTCTACACAGTTTTCATTCCACGGGTGAGCATGGGGCTGCACAGGGCAGAAACCAGCCCAGGGTCCTCCCCATGGGAGGCTACCAAACTGGAAGCCTCCTACATAGGAGGCTTGTCCTAGTGAGAACCGAACTGGGGGCACACCCCAGTTCAGCATATGGGCCTGCATGTGCTGGGGCCAGGATTCGATTCTCAGACTCCAGGGCTGTAAGCCGAGCACTCAACCCTCTGTCACCCCGCATTCCCCCAAAACACATTTTTAATAAAAGTCGTCATGATGATATCCCCTGGAGATCTAAAAGGAGAGAGTCAAAAAATATCTGTGGGATTCCACCAAGCAGAAGTGAGTCTGGCTGGAATGACACATTTCAAAGAGTTTTATGACTCCAGTTACAAAAGGCAGCATTGGGAGGAATTTCTGTCTGGGTTCTGAACGAGTACTAATAATATGCCTAGCTGGGGTTTCAGGGGAATGAATCTGACTTACCGCAGTGGAGTGTGGAGACAAGAAAACAGAACTGCACATTTGGCTAAATAAGTTCTTACCGGGCATGTTACAATCCACTTCTCCTGGGGCTCTTGAATGAGTATCAGTTTTAAAAAAAGGGGGGGTGGAGGGGGGAGGGAATACTATGTCTTTATTTCTACAGAAGAAAGAAGTGTCTGATTCTTTCCTCTGAATATAGTGTCCAAGTGAAAATAGTAAAAATAAAATGTTAAGTTTCAGTACCGGTAAGTGTTTTCTCTAATGTCTCTTTTGTTGCCTTGAAACTCTAGTTCAGTTTACACTAAATGGTGTGATTTTTTCCAAAGATTTCTCCTGAGCTTTTATTCAAAGCAGCAGCATGAGGTCATCTAAGGAAGAGAGAAGATGAAAAAATTTTGATGGGGGGACAGGTGGGGAGCTGGGATGGCTCAATGGGTTAAGTGCCCCACTTTTGCAGCCCTGAGGTCTGAGGATCAAATCCCGGCCCCAGCCTGTGCAGACCCATATGCTGAACTGAGGTGTGCTTCTCATGCGGGAGGCCCCCAATTTGGTTCTTGCCCCCCCCAAATCCCCCCTGGCTTGAGGGGTAGTGCCTCCCATGCTGGAGGCCCCAGGCCCAGCTCCCACCCTGCACATCCCCTGCCCACCTGTGTGGAATGAAACCATGTCGAAGAACTGATGATGTACAACTATGGAGACTGCTCTGGGCCCTCTCCCTTCTCTCTGTCTCTCTCTGTTTCTATCTCTCACTGTCTCTGTCAAAAACAATAAAATAAATCTTTGAAAAAACAAAATTTTTTAAAGAAAAAACTGTATCAATTAAAGAATGCCCTCCCTAGCTAGCTTCCCTCCCTGGTAGACATTCTCTACAAGTCCTATGTTGAATACAGTCATAGGGCATGGGAAAGGGAAAATTCATCACATCATGAGATAAAGGAGTAATCTTCAGAGCTTCACAAGACATCCCCCTTCACCAAAGTTGAGTCATGCTCCTCTGAGCTGCATTTTTCAACTAGGCCCCAGCCCTGGACATGTTTTCAAGAATCCTGCGAAGTCAGTTTAGAGATCATCTCCACCTTCAATATCTGACCAAATGTCTCATCAGCCCCCTTGGTACATGATCACCCTGGCTTACCTTCAGCAAGAATCTGGTTCAGTGTCATAAGAGCCCATCTTACTCCTGGTGCTTCTTCTTGGTAAGTGTCTACCCACTAACCCCCACCCCATTTATTCCATGGCTATAAAATCTGACTTGCCAATACTATATTCAGAATTGAGCCTATGTGAGAGACCTATGCTGAGGTCTCTTTTCCCTTATTGCAGTAGTCTTGAATAAAATCTGTTTTTACCGTGTTACCTACTGTCCAGCTATGGTGTTTCTATAGCAAGCTTATCCCTTCCATAAGGCTTATGCATAGGAACCTGGACTATCTTATTCAGTGACAATGCTATTTGTTTATTCACAGAATAAACAGAATTTTGCTTCAAATACATGATTTTAGAGATATCTGACACAGCATGGTTTTATGTACTGAGAATCCATAGAACTTGATTCTTCTGAGTTTCCCAGAACCAGTTAATTGTTTCAGCTCAGTTTTAAGAGGTAACCACAGGACCCCCTGGCATGATAGCTGATAGAGGTGCTGGGAGATGAGAGCATAGTCTAACCTCTAATGCCTGGAATTTCTCAGAATCTGTAAAAGAACTTCCTGCTCCTCTAACCCTGATGTTTTTTCTCCCTAAGAAATCCAGTACAGCCCCCTGTGGCTAAACTTTTACTTATATTCAGACCATATAGTGGAATGTCAACCAAACTATAGAATTGGTATATATTAAAATCCTCATAGCTCCTCATTTTACAGATATGGGAACTGACACATGCCAATATTTACACACTGCTCCCCAACATTCAGTAATTTCTCCCAGAGGAATGATACACTACGTGTGCTAACAAGCAAAGTTCCCAACAGGGGGGACAAAAAAAAGGAAAAGAGTTTAATTACAAAATATTCTCAAGTAATAAGCCATTCTAATGAAAGAAAATAAATTATTCTGTATCATAGAAGCCAAAAGAAAACCAAGTTATTTGGTTAAAATCTATGTACTTTCAATTGGTTTACTCAATTAAAATTACATCTTTTTATCAAAGATAACAGTCTTTAAAATCTTAAAAAAGGAGAGAGAATAATCATGGTTAATAAGAGATTGAAGAGAATACAGGTCTAAGGAATAACTAAGAAAGTAGTGTCAGATGTAGCCAAATGACATCCTAGCATAACAACAACACTACATTTACTGAGTGCCCACTATAGAGAAGGCACTATTCTAAATCCTTTACATGGTTAGCTTGTTTAATCTTCACAATGACTTATTTGATAGGTAGTATTATTAACCATATTTTACAGATAAGAAATCAGAGTTCAGGGGATACCAGGATGGCTCAGTGGGTTAAGAGCTCACGTTGTAACCCCAGGATCCGAGGATCGAATCTAAGCCTCAGCTTGTGTGGACCCATATACTGAACTGGGGAGTGGCCCCCAGTTCAGTTCTCGCTAGGGAGAGCCTCCCATGTGGGAGGCCCCCGGTTCAGCCCCCAGCTCACAGGGGTGTGCCTCCCATGCAGGAGGCCCCCAGCCCATTTCCAGCCCTGCACGGCCTCGCAACCACCTGTGTGGAATGAAACTATGTCAAAAACTAATGATGTACAACTATCGAGACTGCTCTGGGCCCTCCTCCTTCTCTCTGTCTCTCACTGTGTCAAAAACAATAAAATAAACCTTAAAAATAAATAAATAAATCAGAGGTCAGAAAGGTACATAAGTAGTTGTAAGTTTCTTTGCCAGGATCCCTGCCCAGGGAGGTTAACTGCACTCTCAACCACTACACATTATACTGAGTTCCAAAGAAATCTGCAGGTGGACTATTACAATACTGCTCTCCAGAATGGGGTTGGGGGAAGGTAAAATATCTAAGATTAGGATAAGGGTCAAAAAACTTGAAAAGGTCAAAAGTTCTCATTTTCAAAAACAGACAAAAGAAGATTATGCAAATAACATTCCCATGAGTCTGACATCAAACAACAGAAAGTACATATCTAAACAGATAGTTATGAACTTAGCAAAGAAAGCAGCAAGTACTGAGTACCAGTCCAGCTCATTAAGGACAGGTCATACCTTCTGATAGGGTCCTTATAATGGCAGGCCAGGGAAATTCTGGAGACATTTGCATTCAATAACACATTGGCAATGTCTGTCTTAATATTTTTTTAATCATAATGAATGCATTCGGTTAGTTGAAAAAAAAAAGTTCCCAAATTGATTAATAGAGTTCTCTTAAATAAGAAGGAGGTCTTGAGTGATACAAAGATTTTAATTAGACTTTTTTTGTTTCTATGTGGTAGTTGTATTTGCGTTTTCTCCCGTATGGCCCTAAGGTTGGGTGCAGTTTCTGACTGTTTTGTTTGATTTCTAGTACCATAATAGGCTCTCAATACATAGTTATACACTAAATAAAAATCCTTGAGAAGAAAAATATTATAACTCTCCAAACAGAGATAGGAGATGAAACATGAGTCTATGAAATCAGATGAAGAAGTAGAGCAAGGATAAAACTAAAACAAAGTCAGATGATGTTGTAGGCTGCATATTCACCCCTTCCCTCAAAAAACAAAACAAAACATTGAGGCCCTAATTGCTGAAATTTATGACTGTTACTTTACATGGCAAAATGGACTGCACCTACATGATTAATCAAAGGGTCTCTTGAGATGGAGACATTCTGCTTGCTGGACTAACTAGGTGGGCTCTCAGTGCAATCACAGGGCCCTCTTAAGAAGAAGGCAGACAGAGATTTGACACAGAGACAGAAGAGAGAAGGTGATGTGATGGCAAAGCAAAAATAGATTTGAATATGCTCCGTGGATGGTTTTGAAGATGAAAGAAGGAGCCATTACAATAGCCAAATAATTTGAGGCATGAATCTCTAGAAGTTGGAAATGGCATGGAAGTGAATATTCCCCTAGAGTCTCCCAAAGGAGTGTGGTCCAGCCAATCTTTGGTTTTAGCACAGTGAAACTGATTTTGGAATTCTGAGCCCCATAACTATGAGAAAATAAATGTGTGTTGTTTTCAGCCAACAAGTTTGCAGTAAATTGTCACAGCAGCCGTAGTACAGACAATAAGCACCATCTCTTGGCAGTGTGTATAGTAGCATTGATAACAGTGAATATTTATCAAGGCTTACTATGTACCAGGTTCTGTGATAAGTACCTTATTTGTATTGGCTCTTTTAATCCTCCTGTAGTGCCTATGAGGGAAGTATTATTAAGATCCCCAGGGATGCTGGGATGGCTTAGCACTTTAAGTGCTCACTTTGCATCCCAGGGGTCTGAGGATCAAACCCCAGCCCCAGCCTTGTGGACCCATATGCTGAACTGGGGTGTGCTTCCCATGTGGGAGGCCCCCAATTTGGTTCTCAACAGGGCAAGCTTCCCATGTGGGAGGCCCCCAGCTCTGCCCTCAGCTCATGGGGGCATGTCTCCTATGAGGGAGGCCCTGGCCTGATTCCTTGCCTGTGTGGCCCCCCACCCACCTGTGTGGAATGAAACTATGTTGAAAATTGATGACATACAACTATGGAGACTGCTCTGGGTCCTCCCTCTTCTCTGTCTCTCTCTGTCAAAAACAATAAAATAAATCTTTTTTTTAATTCTCAATTTATAAGTATGACAACTATGTCATAATTAGCAGAGTACAAAGCTAAAGTTTGAAACAAAGCAGCCCGTAACCCAGACTCTGTCCAACTGACCTCTATCCTTTAAAGTCAATAGTTAACATGTCTCTTTTATATTTTGATATGCTTTGGGGATGAGGACCAGTTGTGGGTCACCCAGAAACTCCACCATTACAATTCATTTTGCCTATTGCCATTATATCATTTACTTCAAAGGATTGTTTCAAATCTTTTCTGCTTAACAGTTGGAAAAACTGAGTCATAAAGAGATTAAGGGTGTTCAACAAGCCTGTGGCAGGACTGGGAACAGCGCCACTGCTACATGTCAGGCTCTGCGTAAGCAATTGCATCACATTTAATGTGCTTTCATCTCTTCAAAGCACCTCCCTACCTTTTATCTTTTCTGAGTTTCACAACTCTTCAAGGTAGGTCAAATCAGTAAGATGGCTTTTATTTTAAAGATAATGCAATTGAAATACAGAGGTAGAGCAAAGTTCATGCATTCGCTCTTCTAATTTATATGGTATCAAGAATAGAGTTCAGGTCTTCTGTCTTCAGCCCTGAGTTCCTTCCATTCATCCACACTTAGCCATCTCATAAACAGTGCAGCATTATTTAAGGGCTATTCTATGAATGACTTCAGAATCAAGACTCACCACTGGAATGGGACATATCTAGATCTATGACAGCCAAGGTGAGAGCCAGTAGCCACTCGCTACATGTGATTATTGAGCATTTAAAATGTGGCTAGTCCAACCTGAGATGCAGTGTCAGTATAAAATGTACAATGGATTTTGAAGACTTAGTATACAAAAAGAATATAAAATATCAGTAATTTTTATTTTGATTATGTGTTGAAATAGTATTTTTGGAAATGCTGGGTTAAATAAAATATATATTTTAAATTAGTTTCACCTATTTCTTTTAAGTTCCCTAAATATGACTATTTGAAGTAAAATTAAATATATGTTCCCATATTTCATTGCTGTAGATTTTGTCCCAACCAGTACAGAAAAGAGTCCCTTCTCAAGACCCATGAGACGATCTCAATTTGAATATTTACAGGGAATATAAAGTTAATAGTCTCAAAAGAAGGACTTGAGTGTGATGAATTCTAGCATTGGTCAAACATTATTTTGGATGTGTCTGTGAGGATGCTTTTAGATGAGATGAACATTTGAATTGGTATGCTGAGTAAAGCAGATTGCTTTCCCTAATGTGGGAGGCCCTCATCAATCAGTAGAAGGTCTGACTGATGATCCTCCTGCAAGTAAGGGAAAGAGCTCCTACCTGATGGCTTGAGATGAAACATTAGTCTCCTCCAACCTTTACAATCAGACTGCAACAGCAGGTTTTATTGGGTCTGGCTGACTGCAGATCATGGGATGTCTCAGTCCCCATAACCATGAGACAATTCCTTACAAAAATTATAATTACTTATAATTTCACCTATTATTCTGTTTTTCTGGAGAACCCTGAGTAATACACAGGGCTATAAGAATTACCTTGCAAGTTAATTCCTTAAATAAATAAAAATTGGGAAGCTGGGATGGCTCAGTGGGTTAAGCGCTCACTTTGCAGCCTCCGGGACCGAGGATAGTATCCCGGCCCTGGCCCGTGTGGACCCATATGCTGAGCTGGGGAGTGCCCCCAGTTCAGTTCTCACCGGGGTAAGACCCCGGCCCAGTTCCTGCCCTGTGCAGCCCCGCTCCCACCTGTGGAATGAAACTATGTGGAAAAACCAATGATGTGCAACTATGGAGACTGTTCTGGGCCCTCCCCCTTCTCTCTGTCTCTGTCTCTGTCTCTCTCTCTCTGTCAAAAATAATTAAAAAAATAAAAAAATAAAAAAAATTAAAGAAGACTTACATGTGCTTTTTAAAAAGAAAGAAAAATGAAAAGAAAATAAAACAAGATATTTATCCATATAGTATCATTTATATACAGAATGTCTCTAGAAAATAGAACAGGAAACAAACAACAGTGATGGCCTCAGGAGTGGGAAATTTGGGGTCTGAGCAATGGGTAGCTAGCTAGAAAAATTAGTTTCCATATTATGCTTTTTGTTAACCTTCAGTTATTTTCCTTTGAATATGTGTTTTCCATTCAAATAAATACATTTGGAATAAAAATTACAAACCCTGCCTAAAAATCTCTGTCAAACCTTAAGAACACACATTTAAGGAAGACATTCCACTTGTGAGCTAGAACAGGGAGTAGCTGGGTGGAGTTTTGTAAGCGGAAGTGATATTTTGATTCCTCATGCAATGGGTTTAAAGCTCATGTCATGTCTAAAAGGCCATCAGCAACAACTGACCCTGAGGACTGAAGGAAGAACATCACCTCACCCCTTCTTCCCAGAATCACACTAACCAGGGTCATCCCTGCCTTTCTGTATAGGACAGTGGGTGGCACTTGGGCAAACCCCAGAGCTAAACTGTAGGTGGATGAAGGTGGGGGAGAGGTTGGTATCACTCTCCCCTCAGAGGCAAATGTGAAAGTGAGTTCCCAGATCCTCTCCTTCCCCATATACGTACACCAGTGATAGGCAGAGAGAGAAGTACTTCCCTGACAGCTGACACAGGACTCACTGAATAGTCTTTTGAGGCTGGTGCCCACTTGGGAGCCCACACTACTGAAGGCAGAGGGTCCAAGCAGGGCAGCCCACTTTCACCATCTGAATTATGCACTAACTTTTGTAACCAAAAGCCTTTCCTGTTCGTACAAAGTTTTCCAACTAAACTGGTCCTTGGAAGAATCTCGCTCAGTGACAATTTTATAAAGTATACTCTCATGCACAAGTTTGTCTCCTGATGAAATCTGTTTTCTTCATTCTGTGAACAGGGAAAGACAGTGTGGACATCTATACCCTTAATTGATGAACATACATTCTAAGGTTTTTGGAGTGACTTGCTACTACTCTGTGGACATTTCTCGTCTGCCATGTATTGGGATCAGTAGAGATTCAGGAACTTAAATCACAAGGGTGGAGGTTAGAAATATATGCTGAACAATCATTCAGGCCCTCTACTACTTCAAGAGAAAAATCCCTGTGGTTTTTTGTTGTTGTTGTTTTGTTTTTGTTTTTGTTTCTTGAGGAAGGGGATGAAGCATTGCTTTTAATGTTTTCACCCCAGTGGGCCTGGTTTAGGAGTCATTTAAAAGGTATTTATTTGCACATTAACATGAAACCGAAATACTCTCAATTTGTTTTCTTGTCTGTAAAGTGAGAATAGTGATTCCTTTCTCATGGGATCATGATAAGGACTAAATGAATTAATACGTGGGAGAGTACCTAGCACTCAACCAGTCACTGACATTAAATTCCTCTCCCCTTTGGAGAAGTACAGAAACTCGGTACGGCATTCTTCATACAGAAAATACGTGGTATCTCCTCGGTTCACTATTAGCCTTAAAAGCTTTTCACGTTGTCTCTATATTTCAGCTAAACTCTAATCCACACATTTTCTTGTACTGTTACCTGGAAACTAACAGAATAGAGAGAGGGTCGCTACTTATGTACAGTGCATGCTAAATCTCCAATCTCGTTTCCAGGAAATGTTGCAGCAAAGGAGAGCCTCAGTAATAACAGCCTATGCCTGAGTCATTGTTGAATACTTAATATTCTTTGACTCTTCCAATTCTCTCAACAGCCCTGACATAAGTACTGTTATCTCCACCATTTTGCTGATGGGGAAGTTGAAACCCAGAGAGGTTCATTTGCCCCAGGTCAAAAGCTAATATGGTGGCCCCAGGATTACAAAATGCATGTGCTTAATCATTAGGTTAAATGGTCCTCAGGAAACCAGAAGCACCACTGTCCACAAGGCAGTGAGAGGAAGAGGCCAGTGTTTGTGATCAGGAGGGAACATACCTCTTTATCCCCTTCTCAATACTGCCTTTAAAGTAAGACTATCCTTTAATTTCTTCTGTGCCCAATTCTTTAATCAGGTGGCTCTATACTCCCTAAATCCTCGATTCCTTCATTTAAATGCAAGTTTTGTTTTTACGTGTTTGACCTGGGTCTCCCTTTCCCCAATTTTCTCTCCTCGTTTGCTTTTCTCAACTTACTGCTCTCCACTCACCTGCCAAGCTCCTAACTCTTAACTTTGCTCTAGTTTACATGGGTCTATTCACTCTCCCATTTTGCTTCTGGATTCTTGAGCCTCATATCTTTATCTCTACAGTCACTCTGCCTCAAAGAGCCTTTCTCCTCCTCTCCCCCTCTCAAAGCCTATGTGCCCTTCGAGATATACATAGGTGAGTCCCACTCCCACATGACACCTTCCTCTCCTGATCACTAATGTGAGAAGAGATGTTGCCCTGTGAATTTCTGTGATCTGCATCCCTTGTGACACACCTGAAATATTCATTGAGTGTTTCTATATTTTGAAATACCCCATTTTACCTAACACAATGTTTTATATGCAATCGAAGTCTGACAAATTGTAGCGAATATGGATGTGCTAATCAAGCATGCCAGCTACATCAGCCATATCCTCTCTGTCTTCCTTGGGTCAACTAAGGGCCCACTGTAAAATTTACATTTATAAAATCCATATGTACACATGATCATTCTCTTACCAGCATAGAGAGATGCAACTCTATTGTGCATATAATTGGGAAAGAGAGCTATTCCTCATACAGAGACAGAGAAGAAGGAAGTATCCAGAATTAGGAGAAAGAAGGGAAATAGCAAGGCTGCAACTGTAAAGGTAAAAGCTTGAGGGCTGAATTTGGCCAGTCTTAACAATCCCCACCCCAACGTCTATTCAAAAAGAGAGGTTAAGTTGTACAAGTTCTTTCTATATTTTTGATATTAGCCCCTTATCAGAGGCATTGTTTGCAAATATTTTTTCCCAGTTGGTTGGTTGCCTCTTTGCTTTGTTGATGGTTTCCTTTGCAGCACAGAAGCTTTTTAGCTTGATAAGGTCCCATTCGTTTATTTGTGCTTTTACTTCCCTTGCCATTGAGGTCAGATTCATAAAGTCCTCCCTGAATCCCAGGTCTATAATTTTAGTGCCAATGTTGTCTTCTATGCAATTTATTGTTTCCTTTCTTATTTGGAGGTCTTTAATCCATTTTGAGTTAATTTTGGTATATGGTGA
>PVKE010035329.1:0-16946 GCA_004027555.1 Craseonycteris thonglongyai | reverse complement strand
GGGGGTTGGGAATGGAAAATCTGACTCCTAGAGAGCATAGGCAGATGCCCTGTGTTGTTGCAAATCTTGGCAGAGTGACTTCTCTTTGGATGTTTTCAAGGCGACCACAGAGAAATTATCCCCAGGCAAACAAGCTGTCTGATCAACCTTCCTCCCCAATCCAATGACAGAACAAAATTCTAGGCTTTTTGGGCTGGGTATTTTTGCTCTGTGTCGTTTTGTCCTTCGACTTCATTTAAAATATGCCTCCCTGCTTCTCCTCATTACCATCATCCTCATCTCTGACCTCCATTTAGAGACTCTTTTCTGCCTCACTTTAGTGACATTTTCATTAGGTAATGCAGCTGTGTCACCAGTCCCGGGAGCCACATTCAGCCAACCTCTGCCTCTGACCTCTGAATTCTCCCAGCAGTCTCCTCCCAGTCTCCTGGCAGCGGGTCCATGGCCTTTGGAGCTAGGGTTGTCTGCACAGGGGCTATGGAGTGACACAGAGAAACGCTGTTTTGACCCTGCCCCTGCGTTTTCCCCTGGAAAATCTTAGGCAGAAAAAAAAATAAAATAAAAAAGCTGTGGCTTCATTTTATTTGTATAGCTCCCCTTAGAATTGCCAACCTTTATTTTTTTTCCTTTAAAGTCTAAAAACAATCGAGTAGAGCTTTGTTATGCATATATAAGTAAGGCATTTTATACTGTTTCAAACATTGTTATGTAGTTTTCTACAGCTGGAATTATTTACCACTCATCTAAGTTATCAGAAATAGCATATAATTTAAATTTACATGTTAAGCTTGTTAGTACTTGGGTGAAATCCTACGTCATGCCTGTGTGGAAGGTTTTTAAACTCTCAGCAATGTCATGTGGGAAGGAAGAGAGGCTGTAGAACAAGTGTCGCTGTCAGGGTTACGATGCTCGGCACCACCAGTTCATAGCCTGGACAGTGGATGGACTGCTCCATTCACAGTGTTGAGAGCGTGCGATGCACTGTTACTGTGATGTGCCTGTGTGATTAGATTTTAATCAAAATGATGTGAGAATATGGGAAGACATTAGCACAGCATCTGCCCCATAGAAAGCAATTATTGTTGTTGACAGTAATAATGTCTCATATTAGTATATTATATTTTATTTCAAAAATGTTAAAATTCTACACCAGAGGTCCTAGAAGAATATTGTTATTTTTAAAGTTATATATATTTTCTGCTTAATTTTTGGTTTGGGGGTTTCTTCCCAGTGCTGTCCAATCATCCTGTGGAGCTGTCCTAGGTCTTCAGAACCACATTCTATGTGTGGAGTTTGAGCACTTGACATGTGGCTAGTGCAATAGACAGTCTGAATTCCTAATTATATCTAATTTGAAATAGTTTTAATTTTAATACCCTGGGATGACCAGATTTAGCAAATAAAAATTCAGAACATTCATTTCAATTTAACTTCAGACAACAAATATTGCATGGGATGGAATTATACTAAGTATTTTATCTGCAGATATAAAATAGCTCCTTATCACTAGTGTTTACAGTATTCGACAATGTGACTCAATACAACTCATTTTTTAAATGAAAATAAAACTCCCATACTCATCTAACAAAACTTATAAAACATATCACTATAATTAATTATCCCTGCTCATTTTGTGATTCATTATCTAGAACCAAAATACATAGTTTCTTGATGATATTATTGGGAAATTCAGAGAATTTAAATAATGTTATGTTGAACTATATCTGTTTATGATATATTATAGAAGAGAAGCCTAATAAATGAAATGGTTGTTAACTTCCAGTAATTGCTTTTTTTCTTTGAGTTAAATGGAATAAATACACGTTTTTAAATAGCATATGAGGTAAGGTATTGTGGAGCACAAGAGTAGTAGAAAGCTCCAGACCATGGGGTATAGAGTTTATAGGGTTATATTTTTAAATAAACTAATATTAGTTCTTTATTTATCCATGTATGCCACATATGTAAGTCTCACATGTAATGAATTTGAAATACAAAGAAGCGTGTGCTACCAACAAAGATAGCAGTAGTGATTTCAAATAAAAGTAAAGGGAGGGGAAGAGTGTGTATTAATACTTTTGGTAGCTCTTCTCTGTTGAATATGGTTTGTAGTTGCTCAGTCTTTCAAAAAAATTATTGGTCCTTATAATTATAATGATCAAATTCATAAATAGTTGAAGTCTATTACATTTTATGTTCTTTGACTACAAAATGAGTTAAAATGGATTTTTTTTTTTTACTAAATTATTAAAACTGTCGTTAAGGGAAGTTTGCTTGATTTTGGGACAGGCAAACTGTGGGGGATGACTGAGAAAGGGAAATGATACCTCATAGGGTGATCATGAAGCGGAAAGGAGTAAATGTATTTTATAAATGTTCAAACCTTATACAGACCTATGATGTATTGATGATGATATTGATATATTTATGACCCCAGTACACGTTGTTTGTACCTCACAATTCTTTGTCTTTATTCCAAGTCAAGGAGCCATTCTTTCAAAACTTTGTCTTCTTTCTGCCTCCACACCTGTCCGAGCCATGAATATATATATATATAGTTTTTGACAGAGAGAGAGGGACAGAGAGACACAGAGAGAAGGTGGGGGTAGGGGAAGAACAGTCTCCATAGTTGTACATCATTAGTTTTTGACATAGATTCATTTCACAGGTGGGTGTGGGGCCACGCAGGGCGGGAAACCAAGCAGGGGGCCTCCCGCATGGGAAGCACATCCCAGTTCAACATATGGGTCCGCATAAGCCAGGGCTAAGACGAGGACTGGGTTTTCATCCTTGGACCCCAGGGCTGCAATATAAGTGCTCAACCTACTGAGCTATCTCGGCTCCTTTGCTCTCTCTTGCATACCACACTTGCTTTTACCATGCATACAGCCTTAAGACAGCCTGTCCTGGAATGATCTATCACCAAACATTTCCAAGGTTTTTCGCAAAATTCTCAGATCAAACCACTTCAAAGCTGTTTTTTCCTACCTCATCCTGCCCCTTCTTACACCCCCCCCCCCCGCCTTGTTCTGTTATGTTCCTACATACCAGCCTGTTGTATGCGCTTCATGGCACTGTTATTAAAGACTTTTGTAGTTTATTTCTTTGTTATCTGCTCCCCTAACTACAATGTAAACCTATGAGAGAGAAATGCTGTCTAATTTATTCAGTATTGAATACCAATAGCTCAGAAAAGTCAGAGCTTCTAGCTAAAGCTATAGCTGGCAGGAACTAAATGCTCCAGATTTACTGATTCAGTGAATCAACTGATTCATCATTAAATCAACTGATTTAATCATTTATATTTCTGCACTTTACTTTCTTGCATTGATCATCTTTTCCCTTCAATGCTCTTGTCCTTAATTTGAATCTGGCATGTATGGAGAAATACATCAACTCATCAAAGAATGAAAGGGATGTTGCTGAAATAAAGTTCACTTTTGGTTACGATAAACTTTTTACTTTAAAAAAATAGTATCTTCCCATGTCATATAAGAATAGAAATGTAGTTAAAGGAAATTATAAATTGTTCTATAAATCCTCACTAACTATAAAAATGTGTTGTTAGAAAAGAACATGTGTCATGTCTTTTCTCTGCTTCTCTGGCCAAACTTTGCATCTAAACACATCCATCAAGAATCCAAGTTAATGTATAAAGATTTTTAAAAAATAGATGATTCCTTATTTTAAATTATTGTTTTGCGCTTGAATTCTAACACTTGTTTTTCTATAGAATCAATTTTGATCCTTTTCTGAAAGGAATTTAATATTCATCAAGATTCATCATGCCCCTTCAATACCTTTAGGTACTTTGGAAAAACAAAGAGGTTAAAGTGAGAGTTTGTGTCTTTAGGGAGTTTTTTTGACCAGGAAGGAAGATGAGATGTGCACACAAGTACTGATAGTAGATGGCATGCTCCCAGGAGTGTGACAATGAAGGCCTGACTAACAATGGGAAGGAAACAGTGCAAACGGGCAGCAAAGGAAGCCATGGGCTTTGGAGGCCCTGCAGGATGAAGGTCCACGAATGCCCGCTGGTCAAAGACAGGTATAGATGTTATTTTATCTAGAAACTTTGCACCACATTGAAAACATCTGCCATCTGTGCTTATTAATAAGATTTGAGCATCCTGAAATCTCTCTATTGTAGTAATTAGCTACAGACAACTAAACGTCAATTACATGTGTTTTCATACCTTGCCAAACAAAAGCATCGTACCAATCTAAGAAGCTATTGACAGTGTTCTATTTTAGCAAACTATGTGTCAAAGTGAAAGTTGGGGTGGGAGAAACACAGGGCAGAGAGATGTCCTCTTTACTGGCCTCACACGTCCACTCCTGACCTCTTTTTTCCCTGAATACCCTCTGATACCACTTAGACTCATTCCATCTCTGACAAAATACTCTGGAAGCTAGAATTCTTACAGAATAGAATGCTAGTGTTATATCCTGTCTTCAAAAGATTGTAACAAAATATTAGAACGGGTATCTTCTATGTTCAGATTCTTTTTAAAGATTTATTATTTTTTAAATTGTTTTTGAGAGAGAGAGAGAGAGAGAGAGAAAGAGAGAGAAAGAAAGGGGGAGGGCCCAAAGCGGTCTCCATAGTTACATGTTATTAGTTTTCTACATTGTTTCATTCCACAGGTGGATGCTGGGGCTCAGGGCAGGAACTGGCCAAGGGCTCAGGGCTGCATAGGGCAGGATCTGGCCAGGGACCTCCTGCATAGGAAGTAGCCCCCCTGAGCTGTGAGCCAGGGGAGGGGGGCTTCCCACATGGGAAGAACACTGGGGCAGGAACTGAACTGGGTGGGGGGTCTCCCATGTAGGGGTTTTACCTGGTGAGAACCAAATTGGGGACACTCCCCAGTTCAGCATATGGGTCTACATGGGCGGGATGGGCATTTGATCCTCAGACTCTAGGGCTGTAAGACCAGCGCTCAACCCGCTGAGCCATCCCAGCATCCTCAACGTTCAGATTCTTAAACACATCAATACACAGGCACCAAACACCAAAGCCAGGGTAATATAAACATGTCCTTCTCTCTGAACATTTTTAAAGGAAATGACCTAGAAAAACAAATTGGGTCTGAAACCCTCAGCAAGGTCAAGGATAAGAAAAAAGATTCATAAAGGTGCCCACTCCTCATATATATATTTATAAAACAAAAAAGTCATGGGAGGAAAGGGGCTTACTACTTCCCACCATAAATGAGGTGGGGGAAGGCTTGGTAAAACACAGGAGCTGAGAAGTGTGTTCCCTGCACTTGAAAGTCTCAGAGCACTGGTGGCTTGCCCTTGCCTGAGAAAGTATAGAGGCTTCTGAATTGGGTCCCAAGTGCCCCGGGTAACTGAGATGGGGAGCACGTGGCTGAAGGTATGCTTTGGGGGTGGCAGCAGGATTGGCTTGTTGCCAAAGGCTTTGGAGCAAAGATAAGTGGGTGCTTTTCATGCAAGTGATGTGGCTATAGAGGCAAGGGCAAGTATTGGGTTGATGTGTGTCCTGTCACTCAGCTATCCAGAGACCCCACTGGATGATTTTTCCCCTGGGAGCGCAGAGACTGAGTGAGAATTGAAGTGAGCACCCAGGAGAGGAACGCACCTGTGCAGGACCAGGGGGCCATGGAATGAGGAGCCAGCTGGAGACCTCTCCAGGGCCTCTCCAGTTTCCCCAGTAAAGAGACATGGCTTCAGCCACTCTCAGACCCCTCTGGGAACCCAGCATTCACACTCCACCACGTGTCACAGGGCGACCGTGCAGCCATGTGTAACAAAAGGAGCGCAAGCTCCTTCCCACTGTAGGCCTGACGCCTGTGCATGAGCAAAAATGGCACAGAGTCTCTGCTGGAGTTCTTACCAGTGGCAAGGAAAGGTTACCCCACCACGTATATTTTAAAGGGATGCTAGAAAGTCACAACAAAATGGGACTTCCTTGCATCGCTGTGTATATTTATTCAATTTACTGTGTACACGTGATATCAATTTCAAAAAATGGAATGGAAAATATTGATTACTAAAATTAATCCTATTCATAATTTGATTCTTATAATTCAGGGTAAAAAAATATTTTGGAAAGAGTTTGAGGCCATACTTGCAGAATGGGAAAGCACGCTGGACTTGGAGGGCAACAGTCGTCCCGGGGAGTCTCAGCCTTTCTTACCCAAGTGCTGCTACAGCATGTCCTCAGATGGGCTGCTAAATAGGTGTGCAGAGTGGACAGAGCAAACATGGTCTGGCCCTCACAGAGCTCACAGTCCAGTGTGAGGAGCAGATACTAAGTAAATGACCTATTTATGCAAATGACTACATGATACAAACACACAAGCAAACAACAACAAGAAATCCTTTTGAGAAGGAGAATCACCTGGAACCACTGGAGACTATAAGGATGAAGCCCGGTTTGGGCTGAGGGTCCTGAAGCCTCTCTGGGGCTGAAGTATCGTTTTTTTTTAAGATTTATTTTATTGTTTTTGGCAGAGACAGAGAGAGACACAGAGAAGGGGCAGGGCCCAGAGCAGTCTCCACAGTTGTATGTCATCAGTTTTCAACATTGTTTGGTTCCACACAGGTGGGTGGGGCCCATGCAGGGTGGGAACTGGGCCTCCTGCGTGGGAGGCACACCCCCACCCCCCCACCCCCCGAGCAAGGGGCTGAAAGGGGTGGGGTGGGGCAGGTCAGGAACGGAACTGGGGGCCTCCCGGATGGGACACACACTCCAGTTCAGCATATGGGTCCACATGGGCCAGGGCCGGGATTCAAACCTCAGTCTGGGGCTGCAAAGTGAGCGCTTAACCCGCTGAGCCATCCCAGCTTCCCTGGGGCTGAAGTATTTTGAGCAGGCACTAACAGGGCAGAGGCAGGGCAGAGGCAGTATGCTGGAGAAAGCTCAGTCCCCACAGAAGGAAGAACATGTGTGAGGTGCTGACGCAGGAGGGTAAGAGCATGGCCTGTCTGAGGAAGCAGGAGAAGGGGAGCAGGCTGAAGGCAGGGAATGCAAGGCCCTCGGTCCCCAGATGGGCCAGGGAGGCAGGTGGGAGATCCCACCCTATGTAAGGTGACCAGATTTTAACATTGGTAAAGTGGGACATCATTGACCGAGGGGGGGGGGGGCGGTTCTTGATTAAAAATTTGGTCATCTCCCGCCATTCCCTAGCTTGTTGTGCATTCTTTCCAAAAATCAGGACTTTTTTAAAACACCGTGGGATGCGGGACAAATTGTTAAAAATCGGGACTGTCTCGCCAAAAGCGGGACTTCTGGTCACCTTACCTATAGGTGACATCAGACTTCACACTTGTGAGCTGTTGTTTCATTTCTTAAAACACCTTTTACTACTATTTGTCTTTCCTTTTATCTTCGAAATGGAGATAACAATACATTATCTCTGTCACAGAACTGTTAGGAGCTTAAGGAATACATGCACACAGGTAGAAGGGGTTTGTACAAGGCTAGCACGTGGCAGAGGCTTATTAGATGTTAGTTGAATCTGAGTTCATGTGGAGTTTTTGAAAGTTTGGGATGGACATTACAAACCCTATAACATATCCTGAACTTGTCTTTTTCAGTCTGTTTCAAATGCATTGTTTATCCATGTGTCAGTGAAATGGTCAAGGGGTCATTTGGGTACCTCGTGGGTGTAGGGCTTTAACCAAGGTGACCAGACGTCCCGCTTTTGGCGGGACCATCCCGATTTTTAACAATTTGTCCTGCATCCCGCGGTGTTTTAAAAAAGTCCCAATTTTTGGAAAGAATGCACGACAAGCTAGGGAATGACGGGAGATAGACCAAATTTTTAATCAAGAACCCCCTCCCCCCCTGTCAATAGTGTCCCGCTTTACCAATGTTAAAATCTGGTCACCTTAGCTTTAACAGTAGTGTAGGCTGCACATACTTTAGAATGGACTGTGGTGCAAGGGCACTCGGGAGCTCTCTAGGGGGTCCTGTAGAAGAGGAGTGAGTCAGGCCACTGTGTCATTTCCACTCCTCTTTTTTGCTGCTTTTCGGGCTCCTGTACCTATAAATAGCCAAGGCCTCTGGGCCAAGCAGGTTCCAAGCTGTCAGTGAGAGAAGTGAGGAGATTTGCAGCTCTTTGGGCTCCCTAAAGGGGGTGGCCTCCCCTAGCACCACAGCGTAGTTAGTGCAGGATCTAGGTGGCAATATTAAGTGTCATGGGATTGCACCAGCCTGTGGTGTTTTGGACAGTTTGTCCCTGTATTTCCTTTCTCAGCCTCCCCTGCTCACCCCAGGGGGCGTCTGGCTCTCCTTCATGTCTTCGGGATAATATTTGATAATCAGTTTTTAGAGAACTGCAGGGCATGAGATTGTGAAAATAGTGATTCATTTTTCCAAACTTTTCTCCCTAGAATTATAGGATTCCTGCATGTACCCCAGGACCTTTTAAGGAGCAAGGGGCTAGATCTGGTGGCTGGTCCCCAATCCCAGGCTAAACCAAATCAGTATTTTTTTTATTTCATTCATAGATTAGACTTTGTCTGTATATTTCATTTGAAGTCAGTATGGCCAGTCTAACAATACATATGTGCATGCATCCATAATATATACATGCATCCCCAGTGGTGCTGGGGGACACCCTCAGAGGTGCTACAGCCACCCAAATGAGGGAGTTATGCTTCCTCCTCAAAGTCAGGGAGGAAAAGCAGAGTAGTGAACAATGTGTTCTTGTCTCAGAAATGGAACTACATGTAGTCACTAGATTCAAATACATCCCAGTGCAGAGCACTGAGGCTGTGCTTAAGAAATGTAATTTTTAGTTAAACTGAGCTGCCCTGCAAATTCCACAGGCAGTGACCTAGGTGTAGCTTCCTGGTAAAGATCCATCTTTTTCATGTAGAGTTTCTTCAGTCCTATAAGAATTCTCAGCAGCCGGGTAAAGCCAGGACTCCTGAGGGTGCAGAACTGCGTGGTCCGAGGGGTGGAGGGCTGCCTCTGTGATGGGGCACTGGCTGAGCAAGGAATTTGGACAGTCTCTGAAAAGGCGAGTGCACCTGTCCATTCGTGGTACAGAGGCCCTTGAATGGTCTTCCACCCCCACTCCGCCAACTCATTTGGAGTCGCTGGCTTTCAAGAGTTACATTCCATAACCTTTATCATAATTTCAACCAGCTTTCACCTCCATAACACATTAAGGTGAGGCTGAAAGTTACCTGCACCGTGAGCTTTGGTGCTGTAACCACCCTTCCTTCCACCTGGTCCTAGGTTCTGCCATCCCTCAGCAAGGCATAGACATTTAGGCCTTCAACAGTATTTATTCAGCGATTGTTATATGTTAAGCATCAGATATACCTAAAGGGGAATTAATAAAGAAAAAAATGTCTGGGTTCTATCCTAGGATCAATGTTATTAAAAATGACTACAGTTTCCAATAAAACTTAAAAAGACAATGTGAAAAGTGAATTTTTTCTATTGTAAAATTTTTTTATGTGAAAAGACTAACTTGTGAAAAGTCAAATATTAAATTGTTCATCTAATAAACTATTTTTGAACATTTTTAAACTTAATAAAAAAGATTTATTATAGTTTTTAACAGACAGAGATAGAGAAAGACAGAAAGAAGGGAGAAGGGCCAGAGCAGTCTCCATAGTTGCACGTTGTCAGTTTTTGACATGGTTTTGTTCCACACAGGTTTGGGGGCTGTGCAGGGTGGGAACCGGGCCAGAGGCCTCCCACATGGGAGGCACGCCACCTCGAGCCAGGGGCCGAACCAGCGGCCAAGGACTGAACTGGGGGCCTCCCACATGGGAAGCACACCCCACCCAGTTCAGCATATGGGTCCACATGGGCTGAGGCTGGGATTCAGTCTTTGGTCCCTGGGGCTGCAAAGTGAGTGCTCAACGCGCTGAACCATCCCAATTTCCCCTGAACATTTTTTAAAACTATAGGAAATTGAGACTAGTCCAGCTTATATGAACTGTGTGGGTCCAGAGATAAACATCGGATAAACAGTATTTGACAGAATACTACAGCTCATGTTCGTCATTTAGGCTGCTTTAAAAATCTTCCCAGAAAGTGAATCAAACAAATATTAAACATCATTTATTTGCCAAATATATTAGGAATTGCTTCATGAGGTACAACAGATGAAACCGATTTTCAAAGAGGATGGTGGTTTGCTTGAAGTCACTACGATTTGGCTTTCCCCTAGGACAGTCTAGGACAGGGTGCTATTTTAGGAAACCTTCCTGGCCACTTCTCAGGAGCTGTGGAAACATTTATATAAAGTGAAAGGATCATTCTAGAATTTTTTTGAAGTTGGAACCTGGAGATTTCCTGCCCACATTCTCTCCCTCCCGTTGCACTTACCACACCTTCCCACTTTCTCAGCAGCTGAATGTGAGGCTTGCAAATAACTTCTGGCATCAAGAATGTCCTCCAGTGTATCAGGTTCCTTGGTAGGAGGAAAAAAGCTGTTTAAAGTGTAAACTCAATGTGTAAACCCTTTGGCTCTGTAAATGCTTCAAAGAAGGTCACCAGCTTCAAAAATAGGTTAGCCAGGAATATTTTTTATTTACACACACATATACGCACAAACACCACACACACACACACACACACACACACACACACACATACACGACTATTTAGTTTCTGTAATTGTTTATGTCCTGGGTATTAAGAAATCCAAAAATTCATGATTCCACTGAAAAAATAGGTCATTACTGTGTATAGACATTTTTCACAATTTACTGAGAAAGAAACAAACATAACAGATTAAAAAATAAGAAGTGGTCTCTCTAAATAAACATATATAAAATGTTCCAGAAAATTCAACTCAAGCCTCCTTAAGGTATTTGAATCAAAAGCCTCTTCTGTTTTGTTTTGTTTGTCTTTGCTTTCATTATCTCACATTTTACATTTTAATTCTCTATCATATAATTCACAGACCTGGATGTGTTGACTGAATAACCTGATTAAAAACAGTAGCTGAATAACAGTTAAAAATCCTTGTTAGCAATACTTTGATCATATTTTCAGTTGTTTTGTGACTTGCTTTTTCACTGGACAATTTATTGTATCTTTACATATTCTGTAAGAAATAGTTTTATCTATATTATATTCTAGCATATGAGTTTTTCTTGAAGCATTTTAGAGTTTCCCTGTTATTGAACATTGTATTTAGTTTTGATTTATAATACTATAAATAATACTGTTAACATGATTTATTATACATTTTTGTACCTAAGTCTGATTATTTCCTACATCATAATTTTAGGAGTGGAGTTACAAAAACAGTGCTTAACCTTTTAAAAGATATTGGTAAACATCATTGTATTTTCCTTTATTATGTTTATACCAATTTGTATATCCTTGGCCTCAGGAGTCCAGTTACTCTGTTTAGTCAGATGTGATTCTGACCACCAAATTTAGGCAATGTCTCGCCATATGTAGGGTGTTTTAACAAGTAGATATTTAATATCCTGTAGGAATTTTTTTTTATTTTTGTATTTTTATTTCCCTCTACAGCCCCATATATTTTTTGATTTATTAAGGTAATTTACATGATTTAGAAGTGTAATAATTTTATAGTCTGATAACAAAAAATAAACATAAGTACATTTTATACATTTTAAGACTGTATCTGTATGTATGTATGCATCTGAATGTGATGATATATATGTGTATGACATCTGACAATTAAATTTGTGAACTTGCCACCATGTGCTTATGTTGGCAGCACTGTAGAAACCAGTTGGTAAGGTTCGTAACCTTGGTATATCAGTGTCTCACAGCTGTGTTTATGTTAACTTGTGGCAGTGTCTTGCTGAGTGGCGTTCATTATTGTTGTTGCATGTTTTTGTGTGCCATTGTGAGCTTGAGTTAGAGCAACAAACAAACGTTAAATTTTTTGTTAACTTGGCAAGAGTGAAAGTGAAATCAGGGACATGTTATTCCAAGTTGATAATGTCATGAAGAAAATGGTAGTGTAGAATGCGTTAAATGGTTTTTTTCTGAGGAGAGAGAAGCGTCACTGATGAAGAGAGGCCAAGGTGCCCGGTAAGGAGCAGAACTGATGAAAACATTGGAAAAATTCATCTAATTTTCATCAAAATAATGGGCTGACTGTGGGAAGCATAGTAGACCAAGTTAACATCAATAGAGAAACAGGAAAATCTTCACTGCAAATCTTGGCATGAGAAAGGTGTATGCAAAAATGGTCCTGCAGGATCTCACCAATGAATAAAAGCAAAAGAAAGTTGAAGTTTGCCAAGAACTTTTGTCAGATCTCAAACATAAATATTTATGACATGTACAGGGCCCAGCAGAAGTAATGCACTGGCAGAAGTGATTCCCTTCTTTTATGAGCTGGTAATCTATACCAAATATTTAATTATGAAATCATAGGCATGTAATTCTGTAACATAACAGCATCACACTCAAGCACACTATATGACATTTTAAGTGATCTGTTCAAATTGCTGTTAGTCTCATGAGAGACAAAGCAAACCTTACAACCTTATGCCCTTACTTCTGCCAGACCCTATATATGGTATATATTCCAAATATAAATATTTCCCCCTTTAGTTCACTTTAATTGTAGCTAGAACTTTATTTCAACAGATAGATAATCACATAATTCACCTCACTTAAAAAACAAAACAAAAAACTGTTGTAACAACATGGTGTAACAACAAAGGGCAGGGACCTCAAAGTGGCACGACAGCCCTTCTGAGTAAGTCGCAGCCCACCCTGTCAGCCTGGACAGGTGGTTTTACATTTTCTGAATACTCCACGTATTTTTATGTGCCCTAAGTAAGTACCGGTAGTAGTATTTTATCTACTATGCCCTAAGTAAGCATGCTCTGGATGTTTTCTTTCCACTATTCTGCAGTTTGAATATCTAAAACCAGCCAGAGGTCTAATCTTCAAGCAAGAAATCCCAGAAATCTGACTGTCTTCCTCCATCTTCAGACCCTGGATCCTGCTCAGTCTCTATGACTCTGTTGGCTAAGCAAGTAGTATGTCTAACTCACACATACTGGGAAGGTTGTAAAGGCTGGAATGGCCATTTGATCTTAGTGTGAATTTGTTTGATTACAGAATTTCAAGGAACAAATAATATAGGCCGCTCTGAGGAGGCTTGAGTGTTCTTCCAGGGCTGCTGCATTAGTAGGTGAAATTCCATGAAGGTTCCATGAAGGTTTTGGTGACATTGGGGAAGAAAGGGTCCCAAGATGGGGGTGTTGCCTTAACAGTTTCACAGGCTCTGCGATTCTACCTGCAGCTAGCAGTTTCTAATTAGACCTTCTAAACATTGTTTTTAATTGTTTTTGACAGAGAGAGAGAGAGAGAGAGAGAGAGAGAGAGAGAGAGAGAGAGAGAGAGAGAGAGAGAGAGAGAGGAGAGAGGAGAGAGGAGAGAGGAGAGAGGAGAGAGGAGAGAGGAGAGAGGAGAGAGAAGAGAGAGAGAGAGAAAACTGAACTGGGGGAACTCCCCAGTTCAGCACGGGCCGGGGCCGGGATTCGATCCTAGGTCCCCAATGCTGCAAAGTGAGTGCTTAACCCACTGAGCCATCCCTGCTTCTATCCCATAGACCTTCTAGAAATCTGATAGCAGGTGGTTCTTCGTTCTGGGAAGGAAAGTCCAGGCTTTCTCCTATACTAGATCACCTATCATTAGTGACAAGAAGAGGTTGAAGAATGGGAGGTAGGTTTTAAATCCCTGTATATGAATGACATTTCTGGCTTCACCTGGAATTGTTTCCATAATAGTGACCTTTGGTGTTACTTGTTTTCTTGTCATCATAACAAAATACTGCAAGGCCAAGATACTACACGCATCTTTGGGGCAATGTTGGCAGCAGCTTAAATAAGTTATGTGTTTTTTTTAATATATTTTTATTTATTTATTTATTTTTGACAGAGAGAGAGAGAGAGAGAGAGAGAGAGAGAGAGAGACAGAGACAGAGACAGAGACAGAGACAGAGAGAGAACCGAACTGGGGGAACTCCCCAGTTCAGCATATGGGTCCTCACGGGCCGGGGCCGGGATTCGATCCTCGGTCCCCGGCGCTGCAAAGTGAGCGCTTGACCCACTGAGCCATCCCGGCTTCCCCAAGTTATGTGTTTGTCATAAGCACGTTGCCTACTGTATTTATCTGATTGAACTATTTTGACATTAAATGTGTAGCAACAAATATACTTTCGGAATATGTTCAGCACAATTAGCTGAATCTTGACTACCAAAGACAAGGGCCACAAGTTCTTTTGGTGTGGGAATGGGTGTATGAGGGGGTGGTATACAGAGACTTACAACACAATTATAAAATAAGTCTACAGAATGTCCCTGGATTCCTGGTGGGCCTGTGAGAGCAACTGTGCTGAATACAGTGAGGCAGTCACCAGCAGTGACGGATCTGATGCTCCGCCTGGGTTGTGTTGCTCCCTCCTTCATTCTCCATTCTGTAACCTTGGGAAACTGCTTAATGTCTGTATCTCATTTTATTTGTAAGAAAAGAATGGAAAGTACCTGAAGAGTAAATGAGAACATGAATGTATTTGCCACAAAAATAAGGCCTCAAAAGATGTATGGCATTATTTTATTTAATCAGTAGGAATTATTCATTGTGGAGAGTAAGATGAACATCCTAGGTGGAGAAACCAGGAACTGGGTGAATCTTTGTCTTCTGGGGAAGGAGTGGAAACAGAGTGGGGCAGCGAATAAAATAAGGTGAGAGATGAAGAGAGAATCTCAGAGGCATGACCTGGAGATTGATAATTAGGGGAAACCAAGATATATATATATATATATATATATATATATATATATATATAGCCATGGAAGTAAATGTGATGATCCAGGAGTGTAGAAACAATGACACAAAATGCAAATAAAAACTGGAATCCTGGGAAAATACCAATATTTAAAAAGCTTGTATAGAAATCAAGTGGTGACAGGTAGGGAGATTTTAAAACATAAATAATAAAAAATAATGAAGGGCTATAAATATAAAAATATATGCTTTTGACACAATAGACTCAGTATATCTCGTGCCCACGTGATATCAAATAAACCATATAATGGGACAAAAATATTAATCAAGGAATGTTTGTGTTGCTCAGACAATGTCAGAAGAGAGTTTAATTAAACATTAAATGCCCAAATAATAATTGATGTATTTGATTTTTTCAAACCAACTGATTGTTCTAGAATCATCAAGGTCATTTCCTTGTATAAGTGGAATTTATTTTATAAACAGTCCCTAATGTGAAATTGAACATTATGTTATTTTAACTTCCAAACCTACATTTTCGTTTCTTTTTTTACCCTTGGAGGGTTTCTACCAAAGGCCTTAGGAAGATCAAGGTGACCCCTTCCGTACACTGTACAGTGAGTGATTCTGTTTTCGCTAATAAGAATTCTGATACTGGGCAAATAGCTGACTGAGATTCTTCTGGAAAGTAGATTTGAGGTTTTAAAAATGCACATACAGGTGAGAGAGACGTTCTGCCCGCCTGTACTTTCCACAGTGGCTTCTGGAAAGGGGTCCTGAGGGGATCTGGCTTCCCTCTGGGTAGTTGTATCATTTCTCGGGTCACAGGCCTCGCTGTCTGAGTTTGTCTTTTCATTGGTTGCTGAGTCACATAACTGATGATGATAAGGAACTTTCTTGTGGGCCACTACTATATTTGTGAATGAGTTATTCAATTGTTTCCAACCTGGTACATGAGCCCTTTGTTCAGGACAGAGGCCCTATCCTGAAGCATATTGTGTGTTCTGAACAGATAATTTGGGTCAGTTCACTCATTGTCTGGGGTTAGCCACTGAGGAAGAATGAAAATTGTGATTCTACATATACATATGTAATGTGCTTGCTAAAATTGTTGGAACATTTTTTTTCATTTGAGAAGTTTTACCTTAGTATTATTTAATTTCAAACACCTTTCTTGGTTGTGCAGAATTCCATGATCAACACTTATTTTAGGATTTTGGTATAATCAATGATACACCTTTATATTTCTAGAGATTCCTGAGAAGGAAACAGAGGATGACGTTGGAATGTCATATAATAAAGATGCTTTTCTCATATTTAACAGATACATAAAGATAATGATTTCCCCACAGAAAAACCATTAAAACAACTCTCGTCACATGTATTCAACAAGTGTCTGTTGGGTGGTGATGCTGCTCATGAACAGGTGCTACAGGGGCTGTGGGGATGCAGGAACCTGTACCCCAGTGGGGAGTGCTAGTGCCAGTTGACTGATAATTTGGGGGGCCAAGGTCAGAGCAGAAAGAGAAGCACATTGCCATTAGAACTGGTGCACAGAATGCCAGTTTTCTTCGGGAAGGGAAGATTTAGCATGAATGGCGATACACTGCACCTTTTAAAAAAGTGGAGAGATGTTTCTCCAGTGACAGGTTCCCCAGCCCCTTGCCTGAGGCCGGTCTGCGTCTCTCTCTCTTGCACGCAGAGGCCCTCTAACCCGGCCTCCCTCAGGGCTGGCCTCCGCGGTTTGAAACAAACTTCATTGCACATTCTGGTTCCCTCTGGTCCATCTTCTCAGAACCGAGTTCCAAGCTTCCACTCCCATCATACTTTTGAAGAGCTGGGGAGGGAGGGAATGTATCAAGATAAACTACTACTTGGACATTGTTCTCTCCCACCACTTGGTGTTCCACTCCTGCCGCTCTGAACTTCTCCCTGCTTCCTAAATCAGGAATGCCCTTCACTTGCCTTTATGTTTTTGAACATCTTGTTTTATTGTTTTATTTTATTTAAAAGAAAGGTTTTCATTGTCCCTCAGATCCTCTGCCTTATTTGTTTATGCATGTGTTGTAAGCACATATAATATGTAGAGCTGTAATTGTTTTCTTTATCAGTCTCTCCCCAGCCTCGAGTTTTAGCCCCTTGAGGGCAGGCACTGGGCCTGCCACATTGCGTAATGTGTAGAATGGCCCAAATAAATGCTATTTGGGGGGGGGGGGGGGGG
>PVKE010035328.1:0-16947 GCA_004027555.1 Craseonycteris thonglongyai | reverse complement strand
AGCTTTAAAATGTGTGTAAAATGTTTAAACATCAGCTTATGTTTTATTTGGTTCACATTATTGAGTCCAGAATCCAAAGTCTATTAATAATAAAACCATATTTTCCCTTTAGCAATTTCAAGGTTACAGGATTCCTAATCTTCCTGTTGGTAGACTATAAATTCAACTTTGTTGCCCATGTTTTCTCTTGCAATAAATGAGTTACCATTATTTTGCAGTTTGCAGCTAGGGTTGAAGTTTAACTACCCAGTTTGGACACTTTCATAATTTGGGAACATTGGCCAAACTTGTAGTAAAAGGATGAATTTTCATCATTAGGTCATTTGACTTTTATCACGAATATATATATATATATATATATATATATATATATATATATATAAAATATTTGTTTTAATTTTAAGATTTTATTTATTTATTTTTCAGTCTTCATGTGGCCTCTTTATAGTCTTATTTATAAGGGTTCTGTTCAGCTACTCTTCAGATGATTGTCGAGGTTGATTGTTCTATAATTTAGTCATAATTTTAGTGGATTCGGCGAGGTGGCAGGTATAGCATTAACCTGTCCCACCATCTTGGACCTCTCCTCTGTAAAATGAATATATATTTTTTTATGTAGAAAGCTTTGACAAACCTGATAGACTTGAAGAGAGCACATCAACATAGCATATGAGACTTTAATTTTCTTTTTAGCTTTGTCAATGATTATCTGTGTGATCTTAGGTAAGTCAGTCTGTTACCATTATTGCATTTGCCAGATAAGAACAATTAAGTCTTGCTTACCTCACAGCATTAATGAAGTGCTACAATTATATAAATTTAAGGTAGTAATATTACTAAATGTTTAAATAGTACTAATATTCAAAGGTATCTAAAAGTGAGGGTGAATGGGGAAGGAATATGGAAAAATCTCAACTCTTAACTCTAGTAATTCTCAGTGTGGGAGTGCCAACCTCTTTCTTTTCGCACACTGCACTGAGGGTAGGCTGCATATTTAAAAAAAAAAATGTCTAGGTGTTACTAATATCTACCCTTACACCCCACCCCATGTTACATTTTGCTGATGCGTTGTGTTCAGACAATTGGGACTGTCTTCTTCATGAATCTTTTTCCTGTATCTGTGTGTACATCAGTGAAAGAAAAGGCAGTAGGGCATTTTAGAGTGCTGTAAATTTCAGGATTCCAAGGCAGTTTCAGTAACAGGCCGTTTGGACTATATGTCAACTTGTGTTTTGGAAGATCTGTTGGCCAGCTTTCCCAGTGTCACTTGTAAATATTTTATGAAAAAGTAAACTGCAAGTAGCCATTGTAATTTCCCAAAACCTAGGGCCTCAGAAGAGCTCTTGTTTTTGAGTTTTTCTTGATTGTTTCTCCCCACTATTCATTTTTTGCCAATGCATTTGGGTGACTTGTTCTCCTAACTCTTAGCTACCAGTTTTATAATTCTTTATTTTTTTTTCTACTTCCAAGAAAGACATCAACAGTAGAGAGAAACATTTTTTAAAAGTCATAACCTAGCAGTGGTCGGCAAACTGCAGCTCCCGCAGCGAGCCACAGTTTGCCGACCACTGGAGGCATTTAAACTTTCAATAGCTACTATTCTTTTTCAATTAAATGGTCATGTGTGTCAGAGATTCTATCTGTATAAAAAAAGAAAATGAAGAGATGTCTGCTGAGGATTAGTGCCTTTTTGATTTCTGCACTTACACTTTAAAGAAAGTGTGAGTTTATTGTTCCCTGTTAAGGAGTTACCTGTTATTATATCTCAGATGACCAGACTGACTTGAGATTGCAGTTTGACACATGAATAAAATGAAACACAGTGTTCATTTGCAATTTTATTTTTTAAAAATGAAATATTCAAAGTAATTTCTTCCAAATATTGACACATAATGTTTAATTTTAAATATTTACAGTATGTTGTTGTGATGCTCTTGTAGAAAAATGCATGCTTCTGGCCTGAAAACCAAAGCAAAATGCAAAAGACAATTTAACTGCAGCCAGAGAACATGAACCTGTACAGTATTCAGTCACTTTTCAACACGAGAGCAGGAATACAAAATGGGAACCTATTGTTTCCTAGCAACACAGCTCAGGCCATTATAACACAATTTTCAGTATGATTAGAACCTCTAACTGTTGTTATATATAAACTGAAAATCTTGGCATACACTCTAAACATCTTTACTTTTCATGAGAAAGTAAGCAGCTAAAAAGAATGTTTTTCTGACATAAAGGCTATACTTCTGTTTTACACTTTTTCTCTCATTGATGCTTTTGCCAGAATAGTAGTAAAAGTTTAGACATTGTCATGATTCATACAGGTAAAATATTTTTCAAGGACACAATCTGATATACTAACATTTATTTAAGAAGTTAAAGTCCACCACTAAATCTAAGGAAAGATTTTTTAACTGCCAAACGCATTTTTTTTTCTGAAAAATAATGTAAGATGACAACTGCCAAGACAAAATCCACAGCAAGTTTAACTCTAACTATTTTCAGTTACTGTTTAAGAAGTAATTTCTTCTTACACACAACAATATATTTAGTCCTTAATAGCTTTCATATGAAGGACACAATGAAATAACAGTCACTATTTTGTGGTTGAATTTCTTTTTGTTGTTGTTTTCTTTTTTCTTTTCTTTTTTTTTTCTTTTTCTCTTTTGTAGAATAAAGAATCTTACAGAAGGCTGTGGAACAGCAGACTGTGATCTGAAGTACTAGTCCGGTCAGCTATACATGTGTAGTTATGTTTCTCTAAGAAAATATGAATGCTTCATCCAATCTGTAGCCTTCTGTTTTCTACAAGCTATAATACACTCCAGTCTCTCCAAAAGTTTCTTTCAATATTTGATTACTGTACTTTTGCTTCCATTACCACTGAACTCCACTATAATTGCCCTTACAGGAGTAGATCTTTATAGATGAAAAAACTTTGCCCTCTCAGGTGGTATAGCATATAGCCTGGTCTGGTTAAAAATATATTTTAAAAAAGGAAGGAAAATAAAAAAAGAGTAGAAATAATATCATAGAATGATTGAAACTATTCCAACAGTGATAAAAAATCTTATGAAAATAATAATTTAATTTTATACCTCTCTATGTAGTTAGCATGTGAATTCCAAATTCATTGTCAAGTTTTATACATTTGGCTATGTTGATTTATATCATGTCATATCAGATTATGTATGTTATAGATCTTCTAGATAAATTGACAGTAAAGGACATACTTATTTGGTACGGTACATTCTTCTGTTGGGTTAAGAAAAACATATGCCGGGGAAGCCAGGATGGCTCAGCAGGTTAAGTGCTTGCTTTGCAGTCCTGGGGTCTGAGAATTGAGTCCTGGCCCCAGCCTGTGTGGAGCCATATTCCGAATTAGAGTGTGCTGCTCATGTGGGAGGTACCCCGGCCTGGTTCCCACTCTGTGGGGCCACTGCCCACCTGTGTGGAACTAAACCATGTTGAAAACTGATGACGTATAACTATGGAGACTGCTCTGGGCCCTCCCCCTTCTCTCTGTCTCTCTCTGTCTCTCTGTCAAAAACAATAAAATAAATCTTAAAAAAAACAAAAACAGAAAAACATATGCCTAATTTATGTGGTGAGTGTTTTTCTTAAAATTGGTCATTATTTCTCTTTCAGGAGGCATGCTTCTAATTAATAATGATTAAAATGATAAATAAAAATAAATGTATTTAAATGTCTGTTAAACTGTGAACTTGTCAGCTCAACTGGATCTCTAGACTGTAGTGCAAGAGTGAAAACAAACAAAACAAAACAAAACAAAAGCACAAATAAAATGAGCCCAATTAGGAAAAAGAAACAGCCACAGAATACTCACTGCCTCCGTCCCAGACTGTTCTTCATAGGAGAGCCCAACTGTACTGCTCTCACTCTCATTTACTTGAATGAGCTGTGGCTGTGCAGTGTCAGCTGCCTGTCTTCTGGGTATGAGAAATTCATGTTCCTTTTTTTAAATGCTTTTACTTTAATTAGAAAATACAAATGAATTGGTCTTTCACTAATTTACACTTTAGAACTACTAGTCAGTGAAGGCATTCTTTGCACTCAACTGAATAAGAAGCAATGTATGCAATATCTCCATGTTCTTATTAAGACACATCAAAATGCTTCTCTTATACTTACTACTCATTAGTGTTAACCTTATGGGTTTTTCTCTTTCCTCCCCAAAACTTTGGAAGTGTTAAAGAGAACAGTAATAGTTCAAGGTAGTATTAAAACCACAGTTCAAAGTGATAAAAAGTACATTCCTGAATATAATACAAATATATCTTTAAGAAACTAAAGGCACAAACTAAATAAATATGTATGACAAACTACAAACGGACAGTTCAAGGTAATTGCTATTAAATAAAAGCTTCAAATACTTGTTTCTAATGGATATTTAAAGCAGTTTGAAAATGATACATCATTAGTGAATTGCAAAAAAGGTATAATCACTTAAATAGAAGCAAATAGACTCTAATATTGACATCTTGGATTAGTGATAAAATACATGACCACATTTATGAATGCACTCTGTATACAGTTCACAAACAGGTTTTTCATTAAAAGAATATCAGAGGTTCTAGGAATTTAAGGTCTATTTTTAGGCTAGTGTGGAGGTATTCAAATTTTTAACAAGTTTGGTAGTCATTTTAGAATCCCATCCTGAATAAATACTGTACCATTAACATAGGCCTGATTCAGTAAAAAAGAAAAACAATACTGTAATATGATAGTAGTTTGGATCAGTCATCTCTAAAGGTGGTGTGCTTGTAATTAAAAGTGAGAGAGACAGATGAATTTATCATTTATTCTCTCTCTCTCTCTATCTTTCTCAAGAATGTGGTAATCCCAACTTGAAGGTTTTGAAAATAAAATGTTTGGATATATTCTGTCATACTATCTGTGGGTCCTTGCCTTTCTTTCACTCTACTTTGTGTAGTAAGGAGCTGGGTTCCTTAAAAACTTATCCTGAGTCTGGATTTTGACTTTGCATCTTTACAAATACACTGTCATCACAAAGCAAAGCAAAGACACCACAGTGCATTTAGGTAGTAGCTGGAAAGAATCCAAACTGTAATATCCCACTGTAAATTCTCCTTCAGACATAGTGAATGTCCAGACTCCATGATGAAAGTGGCTCAGGGGAATTTTCTACAGGCTACATCATACTGTATTGTATTTTCATTTGTGGTAACTTACAATTACACAACATTTTATAAACCGTCTCTTTGTCACTGGGCACAAATCTCCCAGCTCACCAAGGAGCTTCTTTTACTAAAGGATTCATAGAGATTGAAAAACTGCAGGTGATAATAACACCAACCCTGATCTTTTCTCAAATTTTAAATAATGGCAGATTAAAATCCCTCTTCCTGGAAAATAGTTATTTTCCTAGGCAGGAGAGATGACTAAATCAAATAAAATCAGCAAAGACAGAGAATTAAAATAACTAAACATATAAGTTGTTTTGGTTAAAAAATAGTCTGTCTCTCTACAATCAGTTAAAATGTTTTAGTTTGGAAAGAGTATACTTAATTAAATTTCCTGAGTATGGCTGAGAGATGTTCAATACAGAATTGTACATTTGAAAGATAAATCTAAGTGGAGTGAAACAATGTAGAGCTACTACTGTGGGGTTTAGTTTGTTCTGCCCTTTTGTACTTTCCTTTTAACCTTTGTTCTAGGTTTATTACTTTAAGGTTTTGGCTCTTATAGATTTCTGCAGTAATAGTGAATAGAATTTATTGGTATCCCAGGCATGTATGCCTCCTAAAACCTCCTTTTTTTTTAATACCAGAATCATATTTTGTAGTAAATTATCTTTCTTGTACACATAATCATTGAATTAGTGTATAAATACTGAATTACTAATGTGCATCTATGACCAAAGCACACCCTATATATAAATGTGAAATTCCTACCCAGGCACATAAAGGCATTTACATGACGCCAATATAGCCTGACCACTCAGTAAAAAAATTAGTCAAAACTGGTTGTGTGGGAGAAGTTACACTGGCTAGCTGCCTTGGTGTCGTGTACACCCAAGCAAATAGTGGCGATTGGGTCTGGGTACCATACCCATAGGAAAGCATGGTAGATGGAACCCAGTCACCACATGCCAAAACACAGCACAATATGGCATTTACTTTAACAAGCAAGGAGGAATAATCAGGAGGAAAGGCTGTAGGAGATGGTGGCTGGGGACATTTTGCACTTCTTTCTAAGTTTCCTATAACAAATATGGAAAATGTAGAAGGGTTGGCAGTCTTTTGAAATGTAAGTTTCAGATACTATTGCACTACCTTTTCAAATAGCCTGCACAAGTTCTGCCAACAGTTAAACATGAAACTTTGTGTTCTGGTAGATATACAGAACCTTGGGCTCTTTCGATATATTTGAACATATGTATGCATGGCTACACAAATTTAAAGTAGTGCTTCTTGAAAACTTTTTGTTTTTAGCTGTTTGAGTTCTATGTGTGTTATTTTGAATACTGCCACACAAGAACAAAAATCTGTCATTTTTTAAAGAGTTTAAACAAACAATATTAAAATACCATCTTCTGTCACATAGAAAGGCAGTTGGATATGTTTTTCCTCCATATTTACAAATACAGAGTTCTGATTTAGAAAATCAGTACAATGAACCATTTTATGTTTTAAAAACAGGCAGTCTTTGGTGACGCAAAGGCAGAGATTTTTTTGTTACCTCCTGCCTATTTCACTCTGTCTCATAAAGTGAATATTGTTGGCACTGTCAGAAAGTTCTAAATACTGCTCAACAGACAAAACAAAATAGCCATCATAACCTTGTACCCTCCCAGTGCTCAAAAGCTGCTGCTTCTCCCCCTCTGTCCATGCCCGAATACCCTCTTCCCCTTCTTGCAGCCTTCTTTGCTCCTTAGTCCAGGCTTGGGCAACAGCGCGCTGTCTGGCAATCTCCAACACGTGATTCTTTTCCTCTTCCACAGTTGTCCCATACCGGATGTTGAAGCACAGAGCCCCATGCTGCAGCTGGATATCTGCAAACCGTCTAGTCCTTCCATTCAACACAGAAGTCATTTGGGACACAGTGACATTAACACCATTCTCCAGAATCCGCCTCCCCCCAGTGTTACCGATGAGAACCAGGTCTTCCTCCAAAGACCCAAGCTTAATAAAGTAGTGAGTGTCCCTCCCATCTATGGTAAAATGTAGGTTTTCCAGGTAATGAGCATTATTGAGTATGGCAGCAAGCCGCCTGCTATCTTCATTGGCTACTCCTATAATATCAGCTGTTACTATACCATCCTTGATGGCAAATTTTATACCTTTTCCAAAAACAGAAGAAACAGCGGCAAACCTTGGTATTTTCCCTCCTTCAAGGCATTGTCCATCATTGTATCGAGTCATAGGAAGTTGGTCCAAGGAAATGAAATTCCTGAGCTGTTTATGAAGTTCACACTGAATACCCAAGATAGTCTAGGAAAGAAGAAAGGCACAGTGCAAATGTAGCACAGGATTATGCTTGGTGACTGTGGAAAGCAAAGGCATCCAAGGTTGCTACCCACTCTAATTAGCTGGTTTGCAATTTAAAAACAAACCAAATTTGGAATCTCTTTATCAGAGATTTGGAAAGAAAAGACTAATAGGTGATGTGATCACTTGGCATGTGTTTCTTGGTATCTTGGTGTGTTAAACATAAGTAAATTTGTTCAAACTTGATATCATAGAATGTCAGAGCTAGAAGACCCTTCAAATTAAGTCAATGCAGCTCCCTCAAAACAAAGACATTTCATTTTTGCCAGTCTAACTAACAATGGCTACCTGTTCTGTGTGGAGTAACACATCAGGCACAGGAAGGTATACGGAGATGCATATGGCATCATTCTTGCTTTCAAGCAGCTTATGACCTTATAAATAATAATAGCAAATCAGCAAGGAATTCACAGATCCTCTTACGTGGACTTAAAATAAAAATGAGTTTCATTATGGAAATTTTCAAACATGCTAAGAAATAGAGAGGAGAGAATAATGAACCTCCAAGTTTTCGTTACAAAACTTCAGCAATTTTCAATATTTTACTAAACATATTTTATGGCTTTTAATTATAAAAAGCATTGACTTATTACATGTAGTTACAAAAAGGAATAAGCCTATGATATCTATTATAATTTCCTTTCTCTCATAATTTTTTACACTTAAATTTCAAGCCCTCCCACCCTAATTTTAGTTTTTTTTTCAAATACAGATATTCTTACTTTTTACAATTGAAAAACAAAGTTTCTGCTTGTTTTCATTTGTACCTCATACTCCTGATGAAATCATCTGCTAAAACTTGAATGTTTTGGTATTCCTATTTTTCAGAGATGTTATCCCTGTAATATTTATTATTTATTCTTCATTGTTCTTATATACTTTTTCTTTATCAAAATACTTTAATTCTGCTATTTCCATGTTCTTAATGTATTAGGCCTTAGATTATTTTGCAGTTGGAAACACAATGCTTTGATTTTCTTAGGAAATAATTTTCTCTATATAGAGTCTATAATTGCCGTTGGTAGTCCATTTCAGATTTTAAAAGCCCAGTTCTTTCCTGTTGTGTGTCTACCCCAGCTGTTTTCATGTCACTTGTTAGTCTTTTCTTTCCCCAAAGCTCCAATCCTCTGTTTTTTTCCTTACGAAACTTTTTTCTACTTCCTCCTTAATCATGGAAATTTTAGTAAATATTGAAGACAACTCAAAAATAAGTAAGCAAATATATGTTAATACTATTTCATAGTGTTGAATGCTCTTCTGTTCTTTCAGCTAAGTAGAGATGATAAAAATTTTACTAACCTTTCCAGGATCCCACTCTTGAATTTTTGTCTGCAGCTGTAGAAGCTCATAAGTTAATTTCAAATTTTCTAACTCTGGTTTTGGAAATCCAGGTAGTACATTGTGTAACTGGAAACCAAATAGCTCCAACCAACTTCCAATGTCTGTGAGACACAAAATTTAAAAGAAAAAAAATTAAAAGCCCATACTTTACAACCTTTCTGGAAAGCTTAAAAGATGCCTTTCATGCCTTCAATTTGTTTAGCCAATGGGAAGTTAGGGATAAAACTCCCCCTTATGTCACCCACTCTAAAACATATGATCATCTCTCTCTAGGAAAACCTTTTAATTTCTGGATAATCACAGAGATAGGTTCATTTTATTACATTGAAACTCTTAACGTGGTAGCAGTATTAAGGCCACATAGACTGTGATATTAGATTTATTTGATGCAACAAAATCCTGAATTTTTCTCTCATGAAATTATTTGTATAAGCTTTTAAGAGTGAAAAACTACAAACAGAAAAAGCTTAAAAAGAAGAAAAAAAAATGTACTGGGATAAAAAACATTGTGTTTTATGCACAGTTTTGCTTACTCTAGAAGACTAAGGAAGAAAGTGACTGCAAAATAACTTGTGAGGGTGATGTGATGTGGACTTGTACATCGGGAAACTATCTAATTGTTACCAACCAATGTCACCCCATTAAATTTAACAATAAAAAATAAAATAAAATAAAAACTGTCAAAAAAAAAGAATAACTTGTGAGCTAATTGGCAAGAAGAGGAAATGTATTTACAAAGGCATTGAGATTATGTAATAATCACCACTGAGTTCTCGTTTTACTTTAATGCAAAGTTTTAAAGTCATTTTTTTTAAATCTTTAATATATTTTATTTATTTATTTATTTAGACAGAGGAGAGAGAGAGGGAGAGATACAGAGACAGAGAGAGAACTGAACTAGGGGAGCTCCCAGTTCAGCATATGGTTTCGCACGGGCCGGGGCCGGGATTCGATCCTCGGTCCCCGGTGCTGCAAAGTGAGCGCCCAACCCACTGAGCCATCCCGGCTTCCCAAATGCAAAGTTTTATACCATTTAAGTACCTGTGGTATACTTTGCAACATCTTGAATTTTGCCAACTGGGTAGTTATTTGCAAAGGAGTAGAGGTTGAATGGTTTAGGAAGGAGGTTCAACTGTGTCCATATATGATGATTAGGCGTCGTCCATCTACCAGCAACAACATCATAATCCCTTTGCCCCAGGTGCACTAATTTAGTAAGAAAATCATAAAGTCCTCCATGAAAACCAATGATGACCTGAAAGTCAGGGTAAGTGTCATGATAGATATCTCCATAAGGCGTGTACAGTATCTCTTTTATCACCTGACCTCGACTGCTGAACACAGCTAGTGGGGTGCCTGTATTATCACAGGCTACATAATATTCTTCACCACTGCTTAGCTCCATGGCAATAAGGTGACCTTGGAGATCATAATACAGGGATGTAATCTCTGAGCTTGTATGGTTGTACAGATGAGTAATTCTTATGGGGTTGGCAAGGTCTGCATAAAAGAACTGGAGGCGCTGCCCAAGGCTGGACTTACTGGCAACACGTCGCCCAAGCCCATCATAATAATACTGCACACTCCAGCCAGAAGCCTTATTATAGGCTTTCTGCAGCAAACCATTAGAATTATATTCAAATATGTCATTTCCCCTCTGTCTCAGAAAGCCATCTTCATCCATTTTATACTGAATTTCTCCTAGTCTGGTGATGCGATCCCGGAGGTCATATCGAAGAGGAGTAAGGCGAGCACTATTCCCATGGCTTAAGAGGTTGATATTGCCATTTAGATCATAACTATAACGCCACTGTGTTTTATCATTTACAGAAACAGTTTGAAGTTGACCATCAGCATCATATTCATAGAAGTATCTTGTTATATTGGCATCTACTCCTACTCTTATATCACATATTACCATACGGCCCATATTATCATATTGAATAGTCATCCAGTAGGCAATTGCCTTTAGGATTTCATATTGGACTTCAATAACTTGTCCATTGGCACTGAAGATCTTGGTGTGCTTCATTACTGTAGTGGTGATCACCTGATTTAAATCGTAATTAATCACACTAAATTTTCCAAACTGTTCTGTTCTACCAGAAACATCAATATATCTGTACAAGTCTATGGGCAAAGGAGTTTCATTTATCACAGCTTGCATGCTGGTGACACGGAAGTTGTTGTAGCTATAGTCAAACCGAGCATTCACAAGACCTTCTTCACTGAATCGGAAAATCTGGCGTCCAATAAGAGGTCCTGAAGGAATAAAAATAAAAATAATGAGAACAAAGCTACATGCTTAATGTTGAATGATCAGAACGGTCTAGTGTTAGTTTCTTCAGTATTGATGCCTTTACTTTCAATATAAAATATTAGAGATTGTCCTTTAATATCTAATGCCTGGGCACATCACTTTAGAGTATATACTCTCAAAGTTGTCACCAAATTTGAAAAAAAAAAGTGAAAATTTGTATATTATAGTTATGACATAATTTAATTATAGGAACTGTAGAAGTAACAACCCATCCACTAGCTGAGGTGAGGATACCACTATTGTAAATACATTTTCTTTTTATAATCACTGACAAAAATACCTTTAGTTCATTTAATCCACAATATAAAGTTAGAGGGTCAAGTTTGGACAAAGTTCAGCATTCAGGTAACTGGATTTGGGCATTTTATATACTCTAAGAATAAAATACAATAAAAGTTCTTATTTTTGAAGATAACTTGTCATCAACTGAGGCCAATAGAGGTTACACAGTGTTTGAGCTCATTTCTGTGGGACTTGTATTTTGCAGCTGCATCTTTGGGACAATTTGGTGGTGAGTAGGAATGGGTACACAGTTAGACTAGGTACTTAGAGCTCAACTTTCTTTAAAAATGAGAAATACATTGCATGTTTTTAAGGAATTAGCTTTCATGTAGCTTATAATATGTTTTTAATTATCAATGGAAGGTACTTTAATAACTAAAGTGACAGTTTGTTGGATCCAGTGTCTACAGGTTAATGCTTCTATCTCAGAGAGTAGATAGCAAAAATCTTGTAAGAAAGTATAATATGATGTATATATCAACACCTTTTCACAACAAACCTGTTTGCCTGTATCTGATTGTGCAGATGAAGCCATCGTACATCAGGTGTATTGTCTTAATCACTCCAGAAGATTCTTCATATGTTAATGTGACCTGAGTGGTATCATAGAGAATCTCAGACAATCTTGCTTGCTTGGTATACTTGTATAAAACTCTGCGCCCTGTCCCCAGATGCAGGGCCTGTTGAAGTCGGCCATCGCGACTATAATCCTGGATAAAAGAAGTGCTACTGTCTGGTGGGGTGTAGATGTTCCGAAAGTACCCCACTGAAAGCATGGTTTGTAAGCTGTGGCGAACCATACTAGGCATGGTGACCGAGAGCAGACAATCCGATTGGTCATATTCAAAGATGTAACGTCTCTGGCTATGTAAGAGAAGCATCACAGACTGAAACGAGACAAAGGCAAAGTAGCATAACATGTACCACTGAAGTGAAGGAGATTAAAGAACATACACATTTATCCATTCAACACAAATTTATTGAGCATTTACTATGTGCCAGGTGATGTGGTAGATCCTAGTGGACACAATTGTGGTCAATAATGGTGTCTATCCTTATAAAACTTACAGTTTAATGAAGAAGGAAGACAAGTAACCAAGCCATTATAACATAGTGTGAAATGTGTTATGGCACAGGAAGTATAGGGTGCTTTTGGGAGGAAGAGGAAGAGAAGTTAATACAGACTGAAAAGATCAAGGAAGGCTTCTGAGAGAAAAGAACATCTACACTGAGACACAAAGGGTAACTAGATGTTGGCCAGGTGAAGGCAGGGAGGCAGGTATAATGGAGTGGGGAGAGATTACTCCTGACAGAAAGCACAGCATTTTGAGAGTCTGAAAAAGAAAGAGAGCGTAAAGGGCTCTGGTCAAGACAGCAAAGTAGGCAAAGGCTATGCTCACCTCTTCTCAGGACCACATCAATTACAACTAAACAACAGAACAACCATCACTGAGAATTGCCTGAAGTATTGTTGAACCAAAGCCCTACAACTGGTTTCTGGTTTTTTCTGGGTGCCATTTGCTTGCGATATTTTTTTCCACCCTTTTACTTTGAGTCTGTGTTTGTCCTTTGGCTGAGGTATGTCTCTTGTAGACAGCAAAAGGTTGTTTTTTTTCTTTAATCCAGTTTCCTACTCTGTGTCTTTTTATTGGTGAGTTAATTCCATGTACATTTAGGTTGATGATTGATATATGAGGATTTCCTATAGCCATTTTATCTTTTGTTTTCTGGTAGCTCTTTTTTTTTATTGCTTCTTTGCTCTTTTCTTCCAACTGATTATTTTAGTTTGATGGTGTTTATGACTGTCTTTTCTGTTTCTCTTATTTTATTGCTAATTTTTTTTTCAGTGGTTACCATGAACTTTATATAAAAGAAAGTTTTATATATTTAGTGGTTCCTTTTCTTTAGGATGCTTCTTATCTCTATTCTCTTTGGAAATTTAGACCTTTACTTTCACCGCTTTTATGTTTTTGTTGTTCCAGTTTACCCCTATTTACTTTTACTTTTTGTTTCAGGTCCAATCATCTCCTTCAGTAGTTCTTAAAATGCTGGCCTTGTGCTAGAGAATTCCATCAGTTACTGTATGTCTGAAAAGTCTTCACTCGGGGAAGCCGGGGTGGCTCAGTGGGTTAAGTGCTCACTTTGCAGCGCCAGGGACCGGGGATCGAATCCCGGCCCTGGCCCGTGCGGAACCATATGCTGAACTGGGAGCTCCCCCAGTTCAGTTCTCTCTCTGTGTCTGTATCTCTCTCTCTCTCTCTCTCTCTCTCTCTCTCTCTCTCAAAAATAAATAAATAAATAAATATTTAAAAAAAAAAAAAAGTCTTCACTCCTCCTTCATATCTAAGGGATAACTTTGCAGGGTACAGGATTCTTAGCTGGTAATTTTTCTCTAATATTTTGAATACTTTGTTCTATTCTTTTCTGGCTTGTAGAGTTTCTGTTGAGAAATCTGATGATAGTCTGATGGGCTTTCCTTTTAGTTTATCGTGTTCTTTTTCCTGGCAGCCTTGAGGACTATTTCTTTGTCTCTGACCTTTGATATCTTCAGTATAATGTGCCTTGGAGAGGCTCTACTAAAGGGTGTCCCAAAATTCACATAATATTTGAATTTTGCGTCATTTGTGTGGTAAAGTGTTGCCAATGGAAAAAAAACATAGCGTGACAGCTGACAGTTCAGGGTTATTAAAAATGGAGTGCTACCCACCAGGCCACTGCGGCACCGCTGCCCATGCATGCAATAGTGCTGCTGACTGGTATGCCAAGGTGCCAATGCCCGCACGCTTGACTGCACAGCCGATTGGGCCTCTGCCAGGCCCCAGCCCATCCAAGTGCTGCCCTGTAGGCACAGCTTGCAAATATGATTGAAGGAGGGGCAGCCAGGTGGAGGAGAGAAAGACCGAAGCTCCTGCACCCTGCCCGCATTGAAACTCCAGCCACCCTGCTGAAAGAGGAATCTGCTACTGTGTCTCAGGCCCGCCCCAGCTCCTACTCACATGCCCCACCCTCAGCCACACCTTCACTACCCTGCTATCTAACATCTAAGACAGCAACCTGAAGTGCCACAAGACACAGAAGCTGACTGCTTCCCCCAACCCTCTACCAAAATCTCCTTCTCCCACAACTGAGCCCAAAAGAAAAAATAAAGACAAGCCCATCTGATAGGCAAACCACCAGAGGGAAAACATACTCATGCCTAAAGCAAAAAGAACCACATCAAACACAATGCACACCGCAGAATCCAGAGCCCCGCCAGAAGATCAGGGGCAGTCTTTAGTAAATGACCTTGCACACTTGCAATCAAATCTAAGTGAAACAGAATTCAGGGCTGCAATACTCAAGACACTCAGAGAGCTCACTCAATGCTGGCAAAGTACCCAGACATAGTTAAATGACCTCACCAATAAATTTTCTGAGCAAAATGAGTATGTTACCAATAAAATTGAGAAGTTAGAGCAGAACCAAAAGGAGCTCCTCAAAATGAAAGGCATCATGGGAGAGCTGAAAAAATAACTGACCAGCATAGGAAACAGGGCTGACCAGCTAGAGGAAGGGAGGAGTGAAATTGAAGATAGAAACACGGAAATGTCATAGAGGAAAGAAGAAAGGGAAATGAGAATCAAGAGAAATGAAAGAGCCCTACAAGAACTCTCTGACTCCATCAGAAAGAACAATATTAGAATAATAGTGGTACTAGAAGGAAGTGAGCTGAAATTTTCTCAGAGTCTACTAAAACAAATAGTGGATTAAAATTTTCCTAACCTGTGGAAAGAAGTACAGCCCCAAATCCAAGAGGAAAGCAGAAGCCCTAACTACCTAGAACCTAGCAGATCTGCTCCAAGGCACATTGTTCTGAAGATGACAAAAACCAATGAGAAAGAAAGAATCCTCAAGGCTTCCAGGGGAAAACAAAATATAACTTTCAAAGGAAAACCTATCAGGCTGTCACCAGACTTCTCAGCAGGAACTCTGCAAGCCAGGAGGGAGTGGAGCCCAATCTTCAAAATATTAAAAGAGAGAAATTTCCAGCCAAGAATTAACTATCCAGCAAAATTAACCTTTAGATAGGAAGGAGGAATTAAGGCCTTTACAGATATACAGAAGCTGAGGGAGTTCTCCAGCCCAAAACCGGCACTCCAAGAAATATTGAAGGAGGCTATTCGACCAGAATCAAGAAATCAAAATAAATGGAGAAATGTTGGGACAACAAAAAAATAAAAAGGAAAGAACAAATGGATACAGGATATCATCATATATCAATCATCACCCTGAATATAAATGGACTGAACTCACCAATAAAGGATAGCAGACTGGATTAAAAAAAGAAATCCAACCATATGCTGCATACAAGAGACACACCTCAGCCACCGGGACAAACATAGACTCAGGGTAAAAGGATGGAAAACAATACTCCAGGCAAATGGCAGTCAGAGAAAAGCAGGAGTGACCATATAGATTTCTGATGAAATAGACATCAGGATAATAATAAGATATAAAGATGGACATTTCATTTTGATAAAAGGGACAATACACCAAGAAAACATGACACTCATGAATATATATGCACCCAATCAGGAAGCATCAAAATTTATAAAGCAACTACTAACAGAACTAAAAGGAGAATTCGACAAAAATACAATTATAGTAGGGGATCTAAACACCCCCCTGACAACATTGGACAGATCATCCAAGCAGAAAATAAATAAGGAGATTGCAGCTTTAAATGATGCATTGCAGGAAATGGACATTATTGACATTTACAGGTCATTCCATCATACAACAAAGGGCTATAGATTTTAATTTAGTGCACATGGAACATTTTCAAGGATAGACCATATCCTGGGACTTAAATCCAACGTCACCCAATTTAAGGGCATCCAAATCATACCAAGTTGAATCTCAGACCACAAAGTGTTGAAACTAGAGATCAATTGGAAAAGATCAAGTGCAGAGAAAAGCACATACATGTGGAGATTGAACAACATGCTATTAAAAAGTGACTGGGTCAGAGAGGAAATAAAACAAGAGATTAAAATATTTGTAGAAATGAATGACAATGAAAACACAGCATACCAAAATTTCTGGGACACTGCGAAAGCAGTATTAAGAGGGAAATTTATATCATTACAGGCCTATCTCAAGAAACAAGAAAAACTACAAGTAAACACCCTCACATCTCATCTTATAGAGATAGAAAAAGAAGAACAGAGGTACCACAAAGCCAGCAGAAGAAAAGAATTAATAAAATTCAAAGCAGAACTTAATGAAATTCAGAATAGAAAAACAATAGATAAAATTAACACCACAAAGAGCTGTCTTTTTGAAAAAATCAATAAAATAGACAAACCACTGGCTAGGCTCACCAAAGGACAAGGAGAAAAATCTCATATTTCCAGAATACGGGACGATAAGGGGAGAGATTACAACTGATGCTGCAGAAATACAAACAATCATAAGAGATTATTATGAAAA
>PVKE010035327.1:0-16941 GCA_004027555.1 Craseonycteris thonglongyai | reverse complement strand
ATTATTTAATATGAGGAATCCACAACATATCTAAACAGACATAATATTTATGATAAAAATTTAAAATATATTATTTTGAGATCAGAAATAAACAAGGATATTTACTATCCTCACTTCTACTGACTATTGTGATGAAGGACCTATCCAGTATGGTAAGTCAAAAGAATGATTTAAATATAAGACCAGAAAAAAATATAGAGTCTGGCAGAAGTAACAGCCTGTTTTAAGTGTATTGCCCATAAAAAAAGGGATGTTACTTCTGCCAGAACTCTGTATATATAGTTGTCATCAATCATGAATGATGTAATTATATACATACAAACTATGAAAGAACCATAAGTAAATTCTTAAAAATAGTGTGAATAGCAAAGCTGGTGGATTCAAAGTCAACTCTCTAACTTAAATTGACTTCTGTATACTAGCTAGAAACAATTAGAAGTTTACATTTGAAAATTAGATACAATTCATCATAGCTTCAAAAATATACCTAACAATAAATCTGACAAAAGGAGTATAGTCTTCTATGTAGAAAATGTTTAAATATTGAGAAAAATATACAATGAGAGAGAGAGAGAGAGACAGACCAGATTCATTGACTCATGACTTAAGCTCGTAAAGATGTCAGTTATTTCCAAACTGATCTATTCATTCATGCAACCTTGATCAATATCTCAACATATTTTGTTTTCAAACTGACAAGTTTATTCCAAAATATGTATGGAAATGTAAAACAAAAGATAAGAAAAGTTAATTCTGTTATTGAATAAGGTGAGAGGACCTGTTTTCTCATTTATCAACAATTATTATAACTACAATTACTAGGATCATGTGATATTGGCTCCAAGTTAGACAAATAGACCAATAAAAAATTATAGGAAACCTAGAAATAGATACACGTATATGAACACATGATTTCTAGAAAAGGTGACATTGTAAAGCAGAAAGATGATGGTGATCTTCTCAATAATGTTGGGACAATTGAAAGCAAATAAAACGTGACCTTACTCCTCACCATTCTCAAAAATAAATTCCAAAAGGCATATAGATATAAATGTGAGAGGCAAAACAATAATGCTCTAGCTGATACAATATCTTATAATTTCTTAAACAAGATATAAGATGTTATGAAGAAAAACATCACTCAATTAAATCATTTAAATAAAAAAATGTCTGTTTGAACTTAATTAAGAGGGTCAATAAACAATTGTTTATTGTTCAATAAACAATAGAATGGGAGAAAATATTTGCAGCACATAATAAATCAAGGGCTCCAGTCTAAAACATAAAAGGAATTTCTACAAATAAAATATTATATAATCCAATAGAACAATGAACAAAATATTTGAAACAATCTAATATTTCATTTACCCAACATGGAAGTACAGTGTACTTATTCTATTTAAAATTTTTAAATGAAGGTTATTTTTAACCTATTTATTTTGTGTGGGAAAAATAATGCATGGACAGAAAAGTATATAAAAATCTTTAAAACTCAATGATTTCTCACATATTATAATTCCTTGTATGGATATAATAATTTATATGTTTATTGTTGATACTCATTTAGAATAATTCCAGTTATTACATATTGTGGAAAGTGATGCTATGATCATTCTAGTATGGGACACTGGGTATAAATTATGCGTGCATTTCTGGGTGATATAGAGCAGATTCTCCATTAACCAGAACTCAACCATCTTGCACTCTGAAGCTACTGGCAGAAGAAAAAAAACACATAAAAAAACAAACATAGAAATAATACTTTAAACAAAAATTAAAATAAATCTCAGCATGCTATGCAGTGGCACATCACGTAAGACCTAACTGTGTGTGAGAGGTGTAGGGCCTCACGGAAGCTAATATTTGTTCATGTTTCAAGAAAGCTGCACGGAAGTTTGTCGTACAGCATCTACTGATGGAGATACAAAACCATCCACATCCACTTCTCCTGATCCTATCCCAGCTACATCATCAGATCCTGATGGTCCTGATGGGATGTCTACACAGTAAATTCTTTACTTCTACAGAAACCATTTTAAGTGTGTACATAAGTGGCTTTTTTCCCCTAATTAATTTGAAGTTAAAAATATTAAGTTAATGAAGTTCATTAAGTTGAAAATTTTATTGACTGCCATTTTTTAATTAAAATTGCACACTGCTTTCACAAAGCAGTTTTTATAATAAAACTGTTACACTAAGTTTTTCTTTATTTGTCTTAATTAGCTTGTTAATGACTGTATTTCAATATTACTATTAAGAGTATAAAGAGTTTATGGTGTTGTATGGTATAGTATGGGATACAGTATTAGTTAGGCCTATTTAATTTTTAAAGATTTTATTTTTATCTTATTTTTTGAAAGAAGGTGAGAGAGACAGAGACAGAGAGATATGAGAGAGAAAGAGAGAATGGGGACGGGCATAGAGTAGTCTCCATAGTTGCATATTATTAGTTGTGACATAGTTTCAGTCTACACAGGTGGATGTGGGGCTGCATGGGGTGGGAACAAAACCAGGGGCCTCCCTCTTGGGAGGTGAGACCCTTCACAGACAAGCCATCCTGTCAATTACCAGTTGCACCCGCAGTTCAGCATATGGGGTTTTACAGGTTGGTGTCGGGAATTAAACTTCGCACTTGCAATTGTGAGGCAAATGCTCAACCACTGAGCTATTCTGGCATCCATACTTAGGCCTGTTTTTAATAGTAACTCTCAAGAAATCAGAAACTATATTTATCCAGCATATACCAATCCCCATGGGTGGCTGGTTAACTGAGATTCTACTGTATATTTAGAAGTGGAAGTGCTGAGTCACAGGATATAGATTTGTACATCTTAAAATTTAGTAGACAGTAGCAAACTGATTTCCAAAGTGTCTGCTTATTTTTACTTTCCCATCGGCAGAATGTCAGTTCATTGCTAACAGTTAATATTATTGGTCTTGACATCGTCAGAATTTTTACATTTTAACCATTCTGTCAGTTGTGTATGGAATCTCATTGTTGTGTCATTTGTACCTCCCAAATTACTAACATAAATTAGTAACTACAGTTACAAATAATAACTTCAATGAATCTCAAAGGAACATAATATTGAGCAAGAAAATCCAAACAAAATGTAATAATTCTATTTATAGAGTTAAAATTTTATGGTGGTTAGGGATGTTTGTTGCAAAGGCAAACTATTTAAAAAAAGCACAAAGAATGGTTACTGCCACCATATAAATGGTGGTTATCTTTTGAGGGTGGAGAAAGGGTATTCATGGGGGCCCAGTCCTGGGCTTCTGGGAGCTGGCAATGTTTCCTCCTCCTTCTCTTTCTTATTCTCCTCCTCCTCATTCTCTTCCTCTTTCCCCTCCTCCTCCTTCTTTCTTTCTTCTTCTTCTTGTCCCCCTTCTTCTCCTTTTTGTTCTTTATACATAAAGGATGCCAATATAGGTAACCACTTTGTAATATATTATTGTTAAGCATTTCTTTGGTAAACTTATCTTTAGGAGCACAAATATAATCACAAAGGGAAAAAAAATCCTCAACAAATGAGCTCACTTGTTGCATTGGAGAAGGACAATGTGTAACTGTACTGGGTAAAATGAAGAGTAAATCAGAGAACAGGGGTTAAGTACCCTCTTCTATAGGGTGGCTGTGACAAGTTGACTTAGCTGACATGGGTCTTGGAGCAAGGCAAGTAGTCAGACATCATTTAGATAAAATTTTGAGGCTTCTGGTCAGAGGGAGAATAATGTTTGATGTTTGAGACAGAGTGCTGGGTCCAAGTTGGACATTCATGTCCAAAGAGACAATCAATTCAAGAAAAACCCAAGGCAGGTATTAGGAGTTAGAGTGGAAAATCAATGCCTTCAAGGACTAGAAAAAATGGTGTGAAGGAATAATAAACCAAAATTTGTAGCCTGGAAGGTAACCCTTGTGGACATTAATAAAGTCAGCCAGTGACGGAATGGGTGTGTTTCTTTAGCATGACAACTGGGCAAGCCAGGTTTAGGTACCTGAAGGGAAGAGAAGTGTTCTCTGTTAGCCTCCAAGAAATTTAAACTTTCCTTAGGAAGCCACAATGAATAACATTATTATAATCAGAATTTCACAAGGTTCTAGCAAATGATTGTGGGAGGGACTATGGTCTTCCCTGTGGTACTTTCACCCCATCAGGGACATCTCTGCAACAGGGCAGAGGTTGGAAGAACCCGACCAGCACCACAGGAGTGGGTGCGCTAAATTACAGAGCAAAGTAAACAGACACAGTCTAGTGACTCAGGGTTTTCGGTTTTGGGAAATTGTGAAGTCAAAAATGAAAATTGCTATTTGGAAAGGAGATCCACTCTATGATTAAGGTGGAGAAGGGCAAAAAAAAAGACAACATGGTATTACAGAAATTTTCATGCCACCACAATGTATCATTTCTCTAAGGCCTTGATTTCTGAATGCTCAGTATGGTATATTGTGGCTACCCTTTTGTTTTTCCTTCTTTTATCTTGTAGTTTCTTTTGAGGCTGTTTTCAGTTATTCATATCACTCACAGCGTCTGACATGAAGGTAGAGTGGTTTGATTTTCTAGGACATATTAATAATCTTATGTTCCATGAATTGTCAAATATACACTGTAATAGACTCATATTTTTCAGTGTACAAGTGACACTGAGCTCATTAAAAATGTCATGAGATTCATTCACTATAGGCTAAAACTGTATGAAACACTCAACCCTCATATCACAGCCAGAAAGAGCCTAGCATTTATGTGTGATTATAGTCACTATATATGATTCCACTCTAAGACAAGGAGCTATGCTTTAGCTCTTTTTACAATGGGCTTCCAGCAGTCTCAGAAATCCAAATACATTCCAATTTTGTGTTCTTTTTCTGTTTTTCCATTGCTCTCTGTGGCCTTTCCCAAATACGTGCATAAGGAATTTGCCAAATTTCATTTTATTTTTTGACTGCCTGCCAACCAGATAATAGCAGGCATCCGATCAAGGGTTTAGTTAAGTGCTCCATCCAGCAGTATTTATGCTACATAAATTATTCATATAGTACCACCCTGGACAAATCACACTTTGATGATATAGTCATTTTTCAGTCCATTCATTTACCAGATAGAGATCATGGGAGATCAGAGGATCCTCACTGTGAATGGATAATGAACTTGGGCTCTTTACCCGCTCGTGTCCTCAGCTCCCCTTTCTGGTAGCTATCAAGAGACTCTATTTGGATCAAATAAGGTAATAGATGTGAAAGTTTTTTGAATGGTAAATGTCCTGAATAAATAGAGATGGTCGTTCTTGGGATGTACTCTCTTAAAGTAGATGCTTTGGGGTCACACAGATCTGCCTTTGAATGCTAACTAACCATTTGAGTGACCCTTGGAAATAACCCAAGCTATCTGAGACTCAGTTCCATTGTCTGCAAAATGAAGATAGCAAAAGCCATTATCCTTCAGTATGAGTGAAAGAAATGAAATCACATACAAGTAAAATGCTTGTTCTGTGCCTGCCTAGCAGGTATTCCATAGAGTTTCTTTCCACTTTCCCTCACACTCTTTGATGGCATTTGGCAGAATCATGATTATTATTATTGTTTGTTTTACCTTAATGTGCATATGTGCATGCCTGCCAATCAATTCTAAGTTCTTGAAAGATAACTAAGTTCTTAATTGTCTTAACCTCCCTTCTTAGGGCCAAACTTAGTACCAAATCTAGGGATGTGAATTTATTGACTGTAAGAGTCCAGAGATAGCTTTGAAAGTGAAATCTCCTCACAGTATAGTATCTTGCATATATTCCCTCACTCCTACATAGGAAGCCCTGTTATTAGTACAAAGGAAGTAATCTACGCACAGAAGATTTAATGGAAAAGTGGCACAGACAGGAACATAGAGGCTTCCATGGAACTGACAGCAAAGCAGTTAAAACTTGGAGAGAAATCTTGCAAATCAGTGGACCTACTGAAGCAAGTAAAAAACAAAACAAAAAAGTTGATTCCTGTGCCCTCCATGTGTTCAGTTTATGGAGTATAACCTATAGTAATACTTTGAGCACTTATTATAATTTCAGGCAATTATACACTAAAATTTACAGCCATTAATGATGTTGTTTGTCTTGTATCTAAATTACCTGCAGGGCTGACAACATGATTTGAGGAGCCGAGTGACAAATAAAACCTGGTCCCTTTAAAAACAGAGAAAAAAGGGAAGCCAGGATTTCTCAGCAGGTTGAGCAATTGCATTGCAGCCCCGGGGTCCGAGGATTGAGCCCAGGTCCTGGCCCTGGCCTGTGTGGGCTATGTGCTAAATTGGGGTGTGCTTCCCACCCTAGTTTGGTTCCTGTCTAGGACAGCTTCCCATGTGAGAGGCCCTCAGTTCAGCTCCCATCTGGGGTGTGCTTCTCATGTATGAGGCCCCAGGCTTGCGGGGGGTATGCCACCCTTACAGGAGGCCTCCTGCCCGGTTCCTGCTCTGTGCACTGCCACGTACCTGTGGATTGAAAACTATGTCCGAAAACTGATGACATACAACTCTGATGACTGTTCTGGGTCCTCCCCCTTCTCTCTGTCTCTCTGTCTGTCTCTGTCAAAAACAATAAAATAAATATTTAGAAAAAAAAATCATTCAAAGTATGGAAATGCATATACTGATTTTTCCTCTTTTCCTGGTGTTTTTGACCTGATAGGGTGTTTCCCATTCAATGTCACACTGTGTCAGGCAAGAAAATACTCGCCAAGTGAGTGCAGATTCTTGTGAATACCCATGGTTCCTCCCTGTGACTCAAGAGGGCCTATTGTCTCTCCAAGTGTCATTTCAGCCCTCCTGCCAGGAACCCTACAGATGCATCAGGCCCAAGTCTCAGAGGGAAGTCCAGTGTCCTCCTCCCATGGGTCTATATCCCAACACAGGGAGGATGGGTCAACCCTCAAAGATTGTCACTGTGTTCCAGAGCATGTATGGTATCTACATGGGGAGTGGGCAAAGAGGCTTGCCTTCACGGAGTCACCTACTTAGTGTGCGCTGGACAGCTCTGTTGTGTCTGCCTCTTGAAGCCATGTATGTGTCCAGGTCCTGGCTATGAGTTGAAAGAGGCAGGATCCTGGGGCATTAGAAACTGACTACCCCAAATCCATCTGTGAGCTGAGGCTCTGAGCACCATGTGTGTGCTTCTTTGTCCCACTGAGGATCACTTACAAAGCAGAAACTCATAGATAAAACTAGAAATTTCAAGGGTGCCCAAATTGGGACCTTTCTGATCACAGGGCCCTGTGTGAGTGCACTAGCTGCATACTCATGAAGCTGACCCTGATGACCTTATCTGGCCGTTTCCTGTTGCTGGGATGGAAGCTACTATTATACCAAATACTTCTATAGAAAATTCTGATCTTGTGCTTTTAACATGACAGAAGCTTGGTAATAATCTGTTTTTCTAGAATTGTGCCTCTGTGAAGAGTACGCAGGCTTAAAGACTATGGAAATCTGTAAGAAACATGCATGAGCTTTAAGACCTTAACTTGGGAAAGTTATGTTTTGATTTCTTAAATGTATTAAGAAAATGGCTCTCCTAATCTCTGAACTGAAAAGGAGGTTGGTTCAGCATGGCAGGGTTTCCACAAACTGGTATGTGATTATAAGCAGAATGCCATGTGGTGAATAAACTATTTTTAATATCAAAAGATTTACATTTGGGAATTCTTTATTTTGAATATATTAATTCCATATACATTAGATCCATATACATCTAATGCGTATATGCATAGAAAGTGGGCATTTTACCTCTGAGAAATGACACAAAAACATATGAGCAACAGCATCAGGAATACAAACTTACATGCTAACAACACAGTGATGGTATATAAGAGAAAGTTTGGAAAGGCAAAGAGATCAGAAAGTGAACGGAAGTCATCTTCTGAACTTCTCTTCTTTCACAGATGGTTTTTAAACACAAATATTCAAAGTAATAGAGAACTGATATTTAATGTTACAGAGGTAAAACTGAGAAAGTGCATATAATACATGTGAACAAGTAGTGACAAGTGAGTACAAGTTGGAGGAGAGGTTAATTTCATTATTGTCATCACCAGACCTCATAATTAGAAGTCTTTCTTTATAATCAAAGAGAGACCTAAGGGTATGATATAAAGTTATAGCTCTAAAGTTAACCACTAGAATAAAATATTAGCCTTCTAACTTATTCAAAGTAAATACCCTCTACACATACAGACAAAAAGATATAGACTACTTGGAGAAATATTTTTTATAAAACAAAAAAACATAATTTATAAAATTATAACTAAGAATACTTGAAAAATTAAGAAAAGTCATTTCCACCATGGAATAAAAATTTATATAGCTCAACTCACCTATTAACAGAAAAAAGAACATTCCATGATTTGAAAAAAGCAAATCCCAACTCCATATTTTGTATAAGAGACATGACTATAGCAATTCAGAAAGCTAGAAATGGATCATGAGCTAAAGTGAGTTGGATTGTCCTGAGCCAACTATGTTAAGCAGGAGACAAGTTTTTCAAACATTTCTTTTCTATATGGTTCTAACAGCCAAAAGTTTCATGTGCATCATATTTGGGAGGTACACTGTGCTCAAGGGTCTTCATAGTCAGGTATAAAGATCGACAGGTGCTATGAGCTCTGGTTACCTTCACTGCATCTGCTCCAGATGTAGCACTTCTTCCTCACCACTGGCCCTGCAAAATCTCAGTGGTTTCAAGTCCACCATCAGATGCTGTATATGGATGCACAGAAACATTCCTCCATTTTCCATGAGCTCCCATTTCAAAGTCCCTCACCTGGACCTGATACACTGGCTTCTCATAAGTGTGTGATTGTTCCCACTGTCCAGTGCACTGGGGTTTTAGGCCTAATTCCTATAACAATAGAAGAAAGAAAAAAAAGGAAAGAGAGAGAGAGACAGAGAGAGACAGAGAGAGAGAGAGAGAGAGAGAGAGAAAGAAAGAAAGAAAGAAAGAAAGAAAGAAAGAAAGAAAGAAAAGAAAGAGAGAAAGAAAGAAAGAAAGAAAGAAAGAAAGAAAGAAAGAAAGAAAGAAAGAAAGAAAGAAAGGAAGGAAGGAAGAAAGAATGAAAAATCTACCATAACCTATAAAGAAAAAGCCCATCAGACTGTCACCAGACTTATCAACAGAAACTCTATAAGCCTGGAGGGAGTGGAATCAAGTATTCAAAATATTGAAAGAGAGATTACCAGCCAAGAATAATCTACCCATAAATGTTATCCTTTAGATATGAAGAAGGAATAAAGATCTTTTCAGATGTACAGAAGCTGAGGAATTACTCCAGCATAAGGCCAGCATTTCAAGAAATTCTCTAGGAGGCTATCTGACTCAAAAAATAAAAGTAAAAATAAATAGGGATAAACTGGGACAACAAAAAATATAAAAAGGGAGCAAGTAAAAGTTTAAACTTCCAAAGAGAATGGAGATAAGAAACAGCCTTAAGAAATGGAACCACTTCATATATGAAAATTTCCTTTACATAAACTTCATGATAACCACTGAAAAAGAATTTAGAACTGAGACAAGTAACAAGGAAAAAAAAAAAAAGAAGGAAATTAGATAATGGATGCTCCTCAAAACACTAAGGATAAAATTCATGGAAACAACTAAAGTGTCCTTTGATAGATGACTGGATAAAAAGTTGTGGTACATTTACACAATGTAGTATTACTGTTACTATACCATTCTTATTCAACATAGTACTGGAAGTCCTAGCCACAGCAATCAATCAAGAAATATAAACAAAAGGAATCCAAATTAAAAAAGTAAAACTATTATTATTTGCAGATGAAGTTATACTATATAAAGAGAACCCTAAATATTTGACCCCCAAATTACTGAACTGATAAAGGAATTTAGTAAAGTGGCAGAATACAAAATTAAAATCCAGAAATTGGTTGCATTCTTATATACCAGTAAAAATGTATCAGAATAAGAAATTAAGAAAACAGTTCCATTTACAATTGCACCAAATATATATATATATATATATATATATATATATATATATACACACACCTAGGAATAATCTAACCAAGAAAATAAAATACTTGTACTCAGAAAACTATAAGAAACTGAAGAGAAAAATCAAAGAAGATACAAGTAAATGAAAACACATAACATGCTCATGGATAGAAGAATTAGTATAGTTAAAATGTTCATTCTACCCAAAGAAATCTATAGTTTCAACACAATTCCTATCAAAATGCCAATGAAATTCTTTATAGAACTAGAACAATTAATCCTAAAATTTACATGGAAACATAAAAGGCTTAGAATAGCCACAGCAACCCTGCAAAAAAGAACAAAGTTGGAGTAATCATGCTACCAGATGTCAAATTATACTACAAGGCCACGGTTATCAAAACAGACACATAGTTCCATGGAACAGAATAGAGCCCAGAAAAAAAAAATTTTTATATGCCCAATTAATCTATGACAAAGGAAGCAAGAATTTATATTGGGGTAAAGAGACAGTCTATTGAAAAAATGGTGTTCAAAAACCTGGACAGATACATGCAGAAAAAAATGAAAAAAACAAAATTGGACCACTCTCCTACACCATATACAAAATAAGCCCAAACTGGATTAAAGACTTAAATATAAGACCTGAAACCATAAAGTTCCTACAAGAAAATATAGGAAGTAACTTCTCAGACATTACCTTTAGCAGTACCTTCAATGATATATCTCCTTGGGCAAGGAAAGAAAACAAAAAACAAAAAACAAACAAATGCCACTACATCAAACTAAAAAGTGTTTTTTTTTTTCAGCAAAAGAAACCATCAACACAATGAAAAGACATCCTACAGTATGGGAGAAGATATTCGCCAGTGAGGCACCAGATAAAGTGTTATTATTCAAAATTTATAAGAAACTCATAAACTCAACACCAAAAAATCAAAGAACTCAATTAAAAAATGGGCAGAGAACCCGAATAGACATTTCTCCAAAAGGGACATACAGATGGCCAATAGACTCATGAAAAGGTGTTCAACATCAATCATCAGAGAAATTTAAATCAAGATACCACTTCACTCCTGTCAGAATGACTATCATCAATCAATCGACCAACAAGTGTTGGTGAGGATGTGGAGAAAAGGGAAGCATTGTGCACTGTTGGTGGGACTGCAAATTGGCGCAGCCACAATGGAAAACAGTATGGAGCTTCCTCAAAAAATTAAAAATGAAATTACCTTATGATCCAGTAATTCCACTCTTGGGTATTTATCCAAAGAAATTCAAAATTATATGTGCACCCCCATGTTCATTGCAGCATTATTTGCACTAGACAAGATCTAGTAACACCTTAAATGTCCATCAATAAATAATTGAATAAAGGAGCTGTGGGGGAACCTGGGAGGGCTCAGCGGGTTAAGCACTCGCTTTGCAGCCCTGGAGACCGAGGATTGAATCCGGCTCCAGCCCAGATAGAGCCACATGTTGAGCTGGGGTGTGCCCCCAGTTCAGTTCTTGCTGGGGCCTATGTGGGAGGCTTCTGGCCCAGTACATGCCCTGCACAGCCCTGTGCCCACCTGTGGAGGAAAACTAATGTTGTCAACTATAGAGACTTCTCTGGGCCCTCCCCTTTCTCTCTGTGTCTCTCTGTCTGTTTCTCTCTCTGTCAAAAAAAAAAAAAAGAAGCTGTGGAACATTTACACAATGGAGTATTACAAAGACATAAAGAATAAAATTTTATCTTTTGCAACAACATGGGTGGAACTAGTAGATAGCATGCTAAGTAAAATAAATCAGACTGAGAAAGACAAATACCATATGTTCTCACTTATTTGTGGAATCTAAAAACCAGAGTAAATAAACGATCAAACTAAAAAGAAAAATAAAAATCCTCATGAGCACAGACAATAGCTTAGTGGCTACCAGAGGGTATTCTGTCTATGTTGGGGTAGGTGGGGCAGAATAAAGCAAAAGCATAGGAAATTGCTGTGCACTGCCATAGATATTTATAATAATCTTTTTTGTCCTAAAGCTAATGAGTCACTGTTGATTTTGTACATATACAAATGTAAACACAATATTCTTACATTGCACCAGTTACTCTTCTATATGAACATGATGTTGATATTGCATCATCCTTCCAATTCCCTTGTTTCCTAGGAGACTTTAGACCATTTGCTACCCGGTACACTTCGGCATGTAGATCTAACATTGACCACATTCTGCTCCAGTCCCTAGTTATACAGAAGTACCTACTGGTTTGCAAGCATACACTGCTCTTTTGAACCCATTACTTTCTCATGTAGTCTCACTTTTGCTCTAACCTTGAATATTTAAGCCTATTGATATCTCTCCAAACACTTAAAGATTTTTTTGTTTTGTTTTGTTTTGACAGATGATAGATAGATAGATAGATAGATAGATAGATAGATAGATAGATAGATAGATAGATAGATGATAGATAGATAGATAGATATACAGAGACAGAGAGAGAACTGAACTGGGGCAACTCCCCATTTCAGCATATGGGTCCATACAGGCGGGGCCGGGATTCGATCCTCGGTTCCTGGTGCTGCAAAGTGAGCGCTTAACCCACTGAGCCATCCTGGCTTCCCCTCTCCAAACACTTAAACCTCCCCAGATTTCTACCTCTGATAACTCTCCTACTCCCTGAAAACTGCTGTCATTCTCAATGTAGTGCATACTTCATACACTATCATATTTATATGCATACCTCATTTCTCCTTCAGGTTTATAAATCTCTTCAGGTGGAGGAGAAAATTTCACTAATGGTTTTTATAGCAATTAATGGATTTTCTGGTACAAAGTATTGTTTTTCCTCCCTGTTCTTTTACTTAACTTTTAAAACAGCATTACTGAGGAATGCTTTATATACAAAGAACTATATATGAGTATATTTAATGTGTGCAATTCGATGAGTTAGAATCTATGCAATTTAATGCATTTTATGGAAGAATAAAGGAGCAAATGAATACATATACACATTTATACACATATATGAATGTTTTACATATATGTATATATTTATACATATGTATGTATGCATATGTGTGTGTATAAAATGACTATGTGGAAAAATCCAGCACATTGTCAAGATAACAGGAACCATTAAATGGCTGGATACTTTCCAGAAAAACCTAAGATATAATGAATATATGTAATTTTTTCTTCATATAAGATTAATGATGACAATGATGGTGAATCATAGTTATGTTTTTTTCTAAACACATGAGCTACATCTATCTCTCTCTATATATATTTTTATTTCTAGCTTGAAACAGAAATTTATTCAGGCATTCACAACTAATTTTTGTAGCTATAAAAGAAACAGAAACAAGACTTTGCCATTGTCTTGGCACAAGGTGTCTCAACTTCAGACAATATATTTTTTCAAAAATCTAATTTGGGAATTAACTGACAATGGTGTGCCAAGAACGGAGATAGATACTAGGATTACTGAAACAAAAAGTAAAGACTTATAAGGTTGTCTGGAAAGTATCCAGTTATTTAATATGAATAATAGAGGCATTTATGGCTGGATTTTTTTCTGGACAGCCTCGTATGCCTTTGGGAAAGGAGCTGCAAATCTATGGGAGGGACCAGAAAACATACAGTGAATGTGAACAGTGTTGGTGTCACAGGAATTAAACATAGTGCAAAAATACCTCCTGCTCTCCCATGAGACATTTGTCAGCAAGAAAATCAAGGTAATACATTTTTCTCAGGCCCACTCCCCAGTTGTAGCTGGCTCTTCTGCTAATGAAAAATAATGGTGTATGTGATTCTCAGTAATGTCATTTACGAAAGTTACTGGGATAACTGAGATAATTCAGAGCAATAGTTTTGGGTGAAAAGTGAAACATTTTATTCAAGTATGTTTGATTTAGGAACTTTGAGATCACCCAAATGTAAATACCCATGAGCAGGGGGTGAATGAGAACCATTCCAACCACATGAACATGGAAATTGAAGCAATGACCACGTATGAGTTCCCTCATACAGTTATACATGATGCAAAGAAATATGAGCCAAGATCCACATGCCTGAATACATCAACATCTCTGGCTGCCACAAGTGACAAAACTGTGATGAGTAGGAAGCCAACAAAAAGATTAATGTATCACAGAAACCATAATGGGAAATTAAGTAGCATTATTAAATTGAATTCTCATTGACATAGTAACTATTATGTTATATAGCTCACAATACCTTTTTATTTTTCATTTTAAAGAGTCAGAAAAGTATAGGTTAACAAGATTAGGAAATTTATCTCAGAGGTTAATATTAGTTTAAATCTATTAATACCTCACTGCAAACTATCAAAAAGCCTCAGAAAATCAAGTACAATTGGGACTGAAAAATGTCCATTCATTTGTCAATGTGGTGGTCATTAGCTAACTTGACCAAACAAAAGAAAACAAAACAAATAAACAAGCAAAAAACTTTACATACAATGGAAATGATTGAGATAGAATGGTTAAGTTACACTTCTGAGAAAGGTATCCTATGCACTACTCTGAGAATTGAGAAAGAACCACCAATTTGTTCATCACAGCTATGTCTGTAATGAATAAGTCTTCCTTTGTCTCAGAGTAACTTAAAATTCAAATAATAGAGTCAAAACTCCTCTCATTAACTTTTATGAACAAATTACATTCTGAACAAATTATATTATGCCAGTCATTTGCTTAAAAATAAGGTAGAAGACAAAATGTTGGTGAATAGATAAAACATGAGTTGATAATTGATTAAGTTGATTGACAATTACATAGGGTTCATTATGTTATTATTTTTCTTAAAAAAAAATAAGAGAAGAAGAAGAAAAAAAACTAAAAATTGTAAATGCTGACCACCTGGTCAAGAAGTTTGACTGTATAGAAAAGTTGAGACCTAAGGTAGTTAGTAGATAGAGTAGGATAAGAGTCTGAAGTGGTTAAAAAATATATTTATAATATGTATTGTTATGATTAATTACATTTTTTTTTAGCTTTTTATTTGTTAAATTTATGAGGGTGACACTGATCAGTAAAAATTACATAGGTGTCAGGTGTACTATCCCACAGTACTCCGTCTATGTGTTACATTATGTGTTCACCACCCAGAGTCAGCTTTCTTTCCATCACCATATATTTAGCTTCCCTTCCCTCCTCTCCCACCTCCTTTCCCACTTACCCTCAGGTAACCACTGAACTACTGAGTATATCCATAATATTTTGTTTATTTGTTGCTTTCAGTTTCATATTCCACATATGAGTGAAGTTATATGGTTCTTAGCTTTTTCTGTCTGGCTTACTTAGCTTAGTGTACAACCATTACAGAATACTATATGGAGATCCCTCAGAAAATTGGAATAAAACTACCATATGATTTGGCAACTCCCCTTCTGGGTATCTACCCCAAAACTTGAAAAACCTTACTTCATAAAAACATATGTACCCCAATGTTCATTAGAGCGCTGTTCATGGTGGACAAGTCATGGAAACGACCAAAGTGTCCCTTGATAGATGACTAGATAAAAAAGCTGTGGTACATATGCACAATGAAATATTACTCAGCTATATGAAAATATAAAATACTGATATTTACAGCAACATAGATGGAACTTATTTCTTTAATTTTATTGAGATATAACTGACATGCAGCACTATATAAGATTACAATGTGCAGCATGACTTGATATACATATATTGCAAGTTAATTACCACAATGTTAGGTTAAGTAAAATAAGTCAGATGGAGAAAGACAGGTACTGTATGATCCGATCTCACTTTATGTGGAACCTAAAAAATATTCATATACAAAGTATAATTTAATAACATTATATAAAATAGTTAAATTATATGTGATATATTATGTTTATATTATATATAAATAAGATGACAGAACCATTGAAATTTCTTATATGTAGCAAAATAAAACACAAAAATAATAAGAGCTAATATTTATTATGTACAGGAACTGTCTTAAGTGCTTTACCTGATTTATTTCATTTATTATTACAACAGCCTTATGAAATAGGTAATGTTTTTAATACAAATTCATAGATAATTAGTCTGAAGCTTAGATAAGTTAAGTAATTTTCTCAGGCTAGATTTCCCCAAGGAAATCAAGGCAGTTTCCAGAGCACAGATGGAGAGATCCATTTTCACCAGAAGACTCCTTTCTCAGAACTGGAGGGAGGGGCTTGGTTCGTATTATATTAACGTAATGAGTATACAGAGAAAGACAGACTGAAAGACTAGCTTTCTCACTGCTTTCATACACATATCTGTGTCTTCTGTGGTGTTATCATTTCTCTGTAGCAGCAGAGTAACTGAACCCCCAAAAGACTGAGTGTCTTGCCTGAGGTGGGGTCACCAGGCAGTATAGGGGCAGAGTTGGCATGAAGAACCTCCCTAGTGAGACGTCTTCTCGCTATGTGTCCCTGCACATGCAAAATCAGCCAGATTCCGGGACATAATTATTCCCTGAGGATGATTTAAAATTTTTTATCTCATTACTCAGCAATTTTCTCTGATAGTTTCTGAATTGTTTTATGTAGAGGTTTTCTTTTCTTTTTTTTTTAGTGGCCCAAGAGACATGGATTAGTTTCTGTGCTTGTAATATTGCTTTTAATATTTGCACAAGAAAATTCAAAGGTAACTTTTTTTAAAATGCAATGTATTTTTCTTCCTTGACATTTAATTCTGGTTTAGGTTGTGGTTCAGGGGATATGGGAGCTTCGGTGTTTAGTAGTTCAGATTATGAGGAGGTCATGGTTGTCTTTAACATCTGTAGTTCATCCTAGAAGACTCATAAGTAAACGCTTCAGAAGCAGCCTGACAGTGATATGCCGTCAGGGACCCCATCAGCTTGAGAGAGAGATGGGTATAAGGAAGCTATGGCTGGTTTGTGACAAAACTACTAATCCACTTTAAAAAGAAGACATGCCTAATAAAATCA
>PVKE010035326.1:0-16942 GCA_004027555.1 Craseonycteris thonglongyai | reverse complement strand
CCCTCCTCCCTCCTCTCCAGGTAAACACCAAACGATTGTGTGTGTCCATAATGCTGGTGCCCTCTCCCACCTCCCCTCCCTCTCTCCCTCCCCCCTCCTCCCCTTCCCTCAGGCAATCACCAAGTTATTGGGTGTGTCCATAGGTCTCTGAAGACACAGTCTTGAGTAAGCTATTGGCTTCAGTACACGGTTCATTAATTTGTGACCGTAAGCGACTAACTGGCTAAGAAGTCACCTCCTGGGGCTTCAGTTTCCTCAAATATTTGTAAAAAGAAGTGCACGAATTTCTAAGGATCCTTGCAATAATTGTAAAATTTTATTCTAATAGATGCTTACCTATAAAACCCGTCTTAATACTTTGCAAAGACCCGAGGAACTTTTCAGACATGATCTCATTCAACGCTCCTTGCTCCAGAGATTCCATATTCTAGATCAGTAGCAGGATACAAGGCTATGTAGATCGGTCTCACAAGACACCTCACCTTCTCCACCCCACCCACAGGCACTGTGAACTAGCCGCCTGGCTGGGAAGAATCAATAAATGGAAGGGGAGAGAGGTCAGGTTAGATGGGTACTGAGTTAATGGGCTTGTTTGAGTCTCAGGAGATTTTTTTAAAAATCGCTTTAACTCTATTAACAGCTCACATTCCCTCTTATTGCCTGAGAGTAGGGATCACTCAGCGGCTCTGAAAGGTCGGTAAGGAATTTGATGCTCCCCTGGGGGAGGGGCTCATAGGGAAGAAACACAGGGTATATGTCCAGGGGATTGCAATTTGTGACAACATCTGATAAGCCAAAGAACAAAGGGAACTAGAATGCGCTAGACTCCACGCTTGCCCCCACACCACACACAAAATCACACACACAAAGCAGTAACTTATGTTGGTAAATTCTACAATATTACCCAAGTCTGGAAAAAACTTGTTTATCCTTTGTGCTAGTTTCTCCAGTGCAAGTGCTTCTAGATTTCTTTTTTTTTTAACACAAGTCCATGAATGACTCATGCTCAGCTAGTATGTGGTTCACCAGGGCACGCTGGGCTCTCCTGCACAGATATACACCTTTAATATTCTCCCCAAGATGATTTACCTTAAATATTTTCCTATGTAAATTAACTATACGTTCCCTCAATGAGCCTTATTCTTTTCTCCCTAATCTGTCACTACTGCTTCCAACTGCACTAAAATGACATGAAGAACCACGCATTTTCCACGTACAACCCACCCACCAGCTACTGGCCCACTTAGTTCCTGCATAGTATTATATATTACTCACATTTTCTTGACTTCCTCAGCAATAGCTATGAAGATATTGGACTGAACCACATGGCTATTCAACATTTCATATTACCAGCTTTTCCTTCCCTTTTCCAGAGTGACTGGGTTGAAAACGATCAGAAAATAACTGTTCCTCTCAAAGCCATCTGCTACACTCTGATGCTGACAAACGTGCTTCCATAATTCTTTTCAATCATTTTCAAAATGCGCTGGTTTCACTATGTCAGGAATGAATAGCCAAGGCACTCAATTTTGCTTTGCTTGAAAATGGTCACCGATATAGATCCTTTCCCAGATGTAAGCAGCTCACTGGCCCCACTAGTCTAGTCTCAACCTCATTAAAGGGGAGACAAGGGGGAAGTTATTTCTCCACTTGCACTTCCCACCTCAAACATGATAGCTTTATCTAACTACTTTGAACCCCCAAAGATTATCTAAAATAACGTCAGCAAGAACAGATCAGGACTAATTTGCACAGTAGTAAAAATGCCTACAGATACAGACCAGCAGTGGATCTGGAGCAGTAAAAAGGCTGGGTGTTTAGAATGGTAGGAATAGAAGTGAATATCTTCCCCTTTTTTTTAATTTTTATTTTTTATACTTAAAGATTGACTCATTTAAAAAAAATTAGGGAACATATTTTGATAGGCTTTACATTGCTCTTCTAATGAATGCCTTCAGTAAAAGATGAAATATATAAAGGAGCAGCAATGTCCAACTTGTTGGTTTCCCTGGGCCACATTGGAAGAAGAATTGTCTTGGGTCACAAATAAAATACACTAGCACTAACGATAGCTGGTAAGCAAAAATAAAATAAAATAAAATCACAAGAAAAATCCCCTAATGTTTTAGGCCTCATTCAAAGCCGCCCCGGGCTGCAGGTTGGACATGCCTGACATCCTGACATAAGGGATTAGATTCAGCGTGGCCTTCTCAAACAGTGGGGGGATAGACAGAATGACAGGAAGGTCACTGAAGTTTTCTGTTTATGGGTAACCCCCCAGTATTAGACATTGAACCAAACACACATTCTAATTCCCATATTTTTAAAGCTCATTTGACATGAGTTCCTAGATTCTAGTTTAAATGAAAGACATCTTTCTAATGTTCAGAGACCTATTTTCCATATGTTGAATTTATAGCCACACTCAAAACTTGAAGATATAAAAGGGCCCACAGGAGAAGGGTGGCCTATTTTCTGTAGTATGTGAAGTTCTGGCTCTGAGAATTTTTAAAGGGTCGGGTTTCACAAACAGAGCCAACTCCAAAACAAAGACAGCCTCTGGCCTGTCTGTGCGGACCTTGTCAGGGCAGCAAGTTTTTTTACCCTGGAAATTTCCTCAGCCCTAATCTTGAATGAAATGACCATCATTAGTTAGACAACCACCACCACCCACACCCAAGGCAGCCACTCCCATTTCTTGAGTGCCCAGTACTTTCCAGGCATTATCTCACTCAAGCCTCCCAAACCCCTATAAAACGGGTAGTGTAACCCCAATTTGACAGATGAGGAGACAAGAGGTCTAGAAGGATAAAGTGAAGTTGCCCAAGATCATGTACCTAAAATTTAGTAGGTTTTGAAACTTGAAAACTGTATCTGTCTCGACTCCAAGCCTTTACCCCATATACCCTATTTGTACCAACTTATTCACTGGGTAAATGAGCCTCCTTTGTACCTGCTTTGATTCCAAAAAAACAAACCCTGAAGAAGTGAGGTGAAAGGAAGGGTGGTCAGGAGATGGGATTTAGACTCAGATCCTGACACATATTTGTTTCTTGGGACACTGACTCATCCCCGATGGACACGGCTCACACTTGAGGATGTGAACACCAGTATGACAGATGCCATGTGACAATGATTACAATCCTAACAAGGAAGTGGCAAGTATGACTTTTTATATAGGTCCTATCCTGTAAAGTGGGCCATCCATTATTTTATACTTCCCTATCTTTACTCAAATTTCTCCAAATAGTCATGCCTTCCTTGAATCCTTTCTGTAATAACACTTGGCATTGCACCTAACAGACAAAGAGGATAAACTGGCAGGCAGGAGAGACAATAGAAATAGACACAATCGAAATGGGAAAGGTCATCAGTATGTAAGCCCTGAGACTTCTCCTCGGATCTTTTCTTCTCTTGCCAAGGGAGATACTGAGTTCCAATCCATGTTTCCAAGATTGCTAGATCCAGCTGCCCCACCCCCCATCCCCCAATTTGGCACCAGAATTGTAAACACATACATTCAAATGCAAATCGGGTAGAAGTCACAGGTGCAGAGCACAAGACTATATGATAAATAGAGTGAGATTATAATTTTTTTTCATCTCAAGACCTGTCATTATAAAACTGCAAGCTCGGCTGCTTGCTTGGCAAAGCCCGTCAGGACAGAGAGCACATCACTGTGAGTCTTCCTCTGCCAGTCACATCCACGCTTCTCCCGTAGTGGCGACAATTACACCCTTCACTCAACAGAGTCTAGAGACAGATTGACTGGCCACCTGGAAGTCAGGGAGGCCGTTTTTCTGGAGTGCTAAGTCCCTAGTAGCTACAGGAAAGTATTAAATGTCATTGTTCATCTGCAATAACTTTGAGTTTGGGCATTTATTTTGCTCCTGCACTAAGCTTCATGGTAAAAGAAGCTATTGTTTTTTTCTTGCTGAGAGCCATCAAGGTTCAGAGAAACCACTTATTATGCAAAAAGGTAAAGGCAGCTCAAGTATTAATAATTATTTTCCTCACCTTGCCCTGTGAGGTTATCAGACATCCAAATATTGAATCAGTTCTCCTTCCCGCCCCCTGAATCAGTCAAGACTGATGATCATTCTTTCAGAAGAGACGTGAAAATAATCTGCTATAGATTCACTTCCACCACCCACAATGGTTGATGGACCCTCCACTCACTTCTAGAACTTATCCTGTGCTTTCTACTTTTGGTCCTGGCAATGTGTTCTGGACTCCTTGGCTTTCATGAACAGACACGACTCACACGGCCCAGGGACATGAAAAGCAGTTGACTTGGTCGGCCTCAGAGCCTAAGCCCCAAGCCCCAGAGCAAGAGAATTCTTTTTCTGTTTTCACCTACCTTTTTAGCCACACATTCTTTTACTGTTTTCCTTTCTTTATTATGTCTATTTTTTTTTAATGGTTTTTAAAGAACTACAGGGGAAGCCAGATGGCTCAGTGGGTTAAGTGGCTCACTTTGCAGCCCTGGGGACTGAGGATCGAATCCTGGCCCCGGCCCGTGTGGACCCATATGCTGAACTGGGGTGAGCTTCCCATGTGGGAGGCTTCCAACCCAGTTCCTGCCCTGCTCGCCCCCCGCCCACCTGTGTGGAACGAAAGACCATGCTGAAAACTGATGATGTACAACTGTGGAGACTGCTCTGGGCCCTCCCCCTTCTCTCTGTCTCTGTCTCTGTCTCTGTAAAAAAACAACAACAATAAAATAAAATAAAATAATAAAGAATTACGTGCTTTGTCTAGAAATTTTGAAAAGGAGAAAAGTGCACAGAGAAAAACAAAAATAACAAAACATGCTACTATAATATATAAAGACAACATTGATAGAGTTTTATGTATTTACTCTTTGTTGTTCTTCAGTTCATCTGCCTGGTGTGTGAATTCTACAAAATGGAAATAGCCACTGATCATATACTTTTGTATCTTGATTTTATGAGTATTATTGAAATCGAGGGTTTTGAGGAATGCATTTTTAGGGGAAGAGTCAAGGGAGGAGCCAGGAGAGAGGAAGAGGAGGGTCTTAACATTACAGACTGAGCCTGAGATTAGAAAGAAACAATGAATGTAGCTCCTTCCTTCTCGGTATGGTTTTATAATGTACTAAAACAAAGCTTATAGAATTCTAGAGGGTAAGGATCAGGCAGTAAGAGAATCCAAAGCAGTGAGGAAAATGTGTCTAATAGCTGACTGTGAGGACCAGGCTAGTAGGGAGATGAGTAAGAGCAGGTGGCCTGGAAGCCAAGAGGATTGGAGGAACAGGAGTAAGTGACAAGGTAAACTGAATATTCAGAAAGAATGAAGAGAAGGGACACTTGACCTGGTGGGCAGAAAATAGAATTCTAGAGTTAAGGATCATAGGGATGAGGAGTTTGGAGTAAGATGAGCTACAAAAGACGGCTGTGCTTATAATGTGCTGAAGTGAATTAGAGTTGAGGAACTGGGAGGTCAAAGGGCAACAGTAACACACTCTCATGCCTGGTGACCCCTCTAGAAGGTCAGAACCTTGAAAGCAGAATTTTTATGTCATTCACTATCATGTACCCAATATTTAAGCAGTTTAAATCATAACAGGAATTTGATGCATATTTCTTAAACAAATAAATACAGCTTGACCATATAATGGCATCAAACTCTGTTAACCAGCTGTATCCATTCCAGTCACATGAGCTGCAGGGAATGCGCTCTAAAAAGTTCTTAACTGAAGATCTGCTGAGTGCTAGAAGCCATGAAAGATGCTGAAGATTGAGAGACAAAAGGCAGTCATTTCTTCCAATAAAATCAGGGTATAAAAAATATCAAGGAGACCCACTAGCTCACGCTATAGCAGAAGAGGCTAAGAATGCTCTGACCACAGAAAACATCCAGAACTAGCTTCCAAAAAAGAATTTCACAAGGAGATAATGCTGACACTAACCTTTGAAGGATGGCTGGTTATCCTAGCAAAGACAAGGCTAGTGCGTAGGTGGGAACAACTGGTCTACTCAGACCCACGCATGGTAATTTTAGCTCAGAGTTCAATTTTAACTCTGCAGCCAGCTCCCTGGCTCTGCTGGCAATGCTGCTCCCAAGGTGCCCAGAACTTGGAAACCTCAAAGCAGTGAACAGAAGACTCTTTTTAAACCAGCTCAGTTCCAAATTGTACACGTTGTCACATAAATGTAAACTTTTTCCTGCTATAAAAAACAGATCCTGACTTTGTTTTGAAACAGCATATAAAGGACATTTTCCATAATCTTATAATACAGCATTGATTTTCTTTTTTTCCCTTCTCCTTGCAATTCTAATGTGTATGCATAAGTTTGACCGAATTTATATCCAATTTTACTTTCTTACATTAAAAATTTCTGTCTATGATCATTTCAGGAAACACTTCAAGATGGTAAGAGAGATTAATAGTGACAATGAAGGATTTTACCCTAGAGAGCGAGAAAGCTGGGGATGTTGCTACTGATTCACCCAGGATATTCCATTACATGCTGCCTTACATCAGTGTGTGTGCCTTCATAGTGACACAGGTCTTGAAAAAGATATTTACATTGAATATAATACCCTCTATATTAATACGACTTAAGTGATTCTAAATCCAGTTTGTTCAACCCGCAGCCCGCAGGCCTCATGTGGCCCAGGACACCTTTGAATGTGGCCCAACACAAATTCGTAAACTTTCTTAAAGCATTATAAAATGTTTTAGCAATTTTTTTTTTAGCTCATCAGCTATCATTAGTGTTAGTATATTTTATGTGTGGCCCAAGACAATTCTTCTTTTGCCAATGTGGTCCAGGGAAGCCAGAGGTTGGACAGCCCTGTTCTAAACGCTAAGCAATTTGCAATGTATTTTTAAGAACTGGAAGTGTTTGACATAGTTATTCTACTTCTGAACATTTATCATTCAAAAATAATCTGATGGGAGAAGATGCTTTATGCAGCTAGATGTTTATTAGGTGTCATTTATTATAGTTAAAAATTGGAAACCTAGGGAAAGCCAGGACGGCTCAGCGGGTTGAGCGCTCGCTTTGAGGCCCCGAGGACCGAGGATCGAATCCCGGCTCTGGCCCAGGCAGGACCCACATGCTGAACTGGGGAGTTCCCACAGTTCGGTTCTCTAGCTGTCTCTGTCTCTGTCTCTCTCTCTCTCTGTCAAAAGTAAAATAAAAATAAATATGCACTGAAGATAAAATAATTACTCTCTATAAATATAAAAAGATATATAAAAAAAAAAAATTGGAGACCTAAAGACCTGATTAAGTAATGTAATATATCACATGACACGCTATATTCTACATTTAGAATCATAATGTTCCACATTATGAAATAAAAACCTTATTCTTCAATTGTGTGAGATGCTAGAAATTATTCAGTTTTCATTGTCAATCAGTGTTTTCTATGCATCAGCAGTCACTGCTTCTTTACCCCCCTTCCACCTTGGCCATGTTGAGGAGACTCCAGTTACAGGTTATCTCTTCCTACAGTTGGCCTTGGAGAAGCCAAGGGCAAAAGATGCTTCAGCAGAATGAAACAAAATAGAAGAGGACTGGACATAATGAGATAGATGAAAAGGAAATGCATTAGAAACTATTAAAATGCTATGAAAACACAAATTATTATTATAAATAGTCTATGACTAATGAAATGCTTCACCCATGTGGAAAAAGAAAATTCACATCATGCGCATCTTGATGACCACAGAACTCAGAAGATGTTCTGAGACCGAGGAAAACAAGTCCTCAGGGCACTGAAATGCTTTAAAATAGACTTGCATAGGGCCACCTTGGGTCATCATGACATCTCTTTTATTCTGAACTTCCTTCTAACTTTAAATGTTATTTGAATGTTTGCCAGAGACAACTTGTGGAATGTCCTGAGCCCAGTTTGGATTTTTATTTATAAAATAGGGTCAGTTTTAATAGGAGTAGTGTCCCCAGGGTGTCCACCAAATGAATGGATGCCCCACACAGCCTTGTTGTATAAATTACCCCTGAGCCACCCAGGATGGAGAGGGCACTGTGATGGGGAAGGGCCGGCCCGCTTATCCTTACAGAGACAAGAGCACCCCCTTCCCTGCTTGGGGTATTTTAAATCCAGCCTCGACATACAAGCAGAAAGAAGAGGAAGGGGAGGGTGTCCTTAGTGTGATCCAGCTGGTGGGAAATAAGTAGGGGTGAAAGCTCGGGTGGAGATAAATGCCTCAAGCCAAAATCCACGTGTGGGCCTACTGAAATGTACTCGGAGATCAGAGCTTTAAAGGCAAAGATTTTCTTCCTTCAGGTGCAGAGAATTAATTACTAGCAGTGCTGAATGAGTTAAATAGGAAACTCAATGCCCAGAGATGTCTCAATAATAGAACTCTGAAAAGGAGCATCTTCGTAATAAGTGCTATATGCAGACCAGCAACACCACTCATCAACCAGACCCTTATGCCCCGCTGCTGTACTTACCCTCCCCAGCCTCGGCGGCCACATCGACAAAATGCGGGAGTGAGTCCATCACAGGACTTGGCTAACTCACTGTGAATTCAAAGATAAATCAATGTCCTTGCTTCCTCTTGCCTAAGACTTAAAATTGAGCGGCAGAAAACATGCCAATGAGTTATCAATGTCTTTCAAGTGCAATTGAACTGTCGTTAGCGGGGCATCTTGTCCTGGAGCTATATGTGAGGGAGGAGAAACAAAATCAAAATCCTTGAATTTTGAGAGTAAACCACTATTGTTCTTGGCTGTTACTTGCCTCCTTCAATTTTTTACAGCCACAGCAGGCAAATACAATTAATGCTTGCATTTTATGAAATCAAAATACAGAGTCATGTAAAATCAAAACAAAACAGACTAATTTCTCAAAATACAGAATCATGTAAAACAAAAATAAAACAGACTAATTTCCTCTCCTAACCTTCAATCTTTCTAGGTAGGCCTTGATGAATAGCTGATTCACCTCAGTTTTATAAGAAATAAGAACACTTCCACCTAAGAAGGGAAGAGGGTTCGTAATGACTTCTCCAGTGTGGTAGGCTGAAGCGTGACCCTCCAAACAAGTGTACCTTCCTCCTCTCTGGAACCTGTGAATGTGCCATTTTACGTGGCAGAAGGAACATTCTGATGTGCTAGAGGATTTGAGGTGGGGGGATCACCTTGGATTATCCGGGTGTACCCGATGTGATCACAGGTTCTTTATGAGAGCTATTCACGAGAGGAGGGGATGAGAGGAGGAAACAGAGGCTGAAGTGATGCCATTTCTGGAAAGGGGCCATGAACCAAGGAACATGGGCAGCCTCGAGAAGCTGGAGAAGGCAAGGACTCCTCCCCAGAGCTTCCAGGAGGAACACAGCCCTGCTGACACCTTAATTCTAGCCTAGAAGACCAATTTTCAGACTTCTTACTTCCAGAACTGCAAAATGATAAATCAGCCTTGATTTAAGCCACTGAGTTTGTGATCATTTGTTACAGCAGCAAAAGTTGCTAGGCCAGATAGGTGAACACTAAAACTTTATAGTAGAAGCTGTTCGCCTGGTAGATTCTAGACTTATGAGGTGAGCAAAACTACACTCATCATCTTGATGAGCTTATCCCTTTGACAACCCTTCACTATTCATGGAGATAAGTCTGATCAGTGACCAAACCAGCTTTTGTAAGGTCCAGATGCTCATGGGCAATTGGCTATTCCAGGAACAACCTTGCTCTCCCCAAATGACTTAACCAGAGTCTGGAAACAGCTAGGCAACACTCCTGGAAGAAAAACATTTGCATCAACTGTAGCAGGTGATGTGGACAGCTGGGAGTAGGGATTATTGAACCCTGAGAGCTCAAATACTCAGCACCCTGTCCTCTGTGGGAAGACTCAGCAAGATACAGGGAGTGGGGGCTCATGTGGAAAACCCCTCAGCCAGGGGGCTTCCCGAGCTGCCAAGAAAGAAACACAGAAACAGAATCACAGTCTTGAACTTATTCAGAAGCTTAAGAGTAGTGAGGACATGCAGCCAGCCTCGGAACCAACCCAGAGACGGTCACCTGCAAGACTCAACTCAAGTGAAGCAATTAAACTTTGCACTGAGAGAGTTCCAAGCTGCATTTCCTTCTCAGCTGTGTGCATTGCCTGGGTGAATTATTTACTATCTCTGAAGTTCAATTTCCCAGTCTTAAAAATGAGCATAATAACATTTACCTCAAACCTCATAGGGTATGAGGATTAAGTGAAGTCAAGCCTCCAAGGGGATTAACACACAAGCTAATGAATGCAAGCTTAATAAATGGCAGCTTTAGAGTGAATTTTTGGCATCTTCCAAGTTGTGCTTCTCCACTGTGCTCCCAGAGCAACCAATGCATATGTCCGCCTGCCTTAGCCTCTTTTTATTAGAATTACAGATGATGAGGAGGCAGAAACCCAGTCTCATGCGTTATTTTACCCTTAGCATTTAGCACAGTGCCTGCTCTGGACTGGGCTCCCACATTTTATTTTATTATTTATTTTATTAATTGTTACATGCATTGGGGTGACATTGGTTAGTCAGGGGTTCCAGGTGTACAATTCTACATTATGTGCTCACCACCCAGAGTCAGTTCTCTTTCCATCACCATATATCTGGTGCCCCCTCCTCCTCCCCCATGCCTCTCCCTCCTCCTCCCCTCCCCACTTACACTCAGGAAACCACTAAACTATTGACTGTGTGCATGAGTTTTTGTTTCTTTCACATTTTAAACAAATGTTTCTGAACTGATCTTAGCTGTGAGTTAGGAGGAATCTGAGGCATCAGTTATGATATATGATTACAGGATTTTTCCATGTGTGACCCATTAGGTGATGAAATAAATTTAGTGAGTCACACCAGCATTTTTTTTTTCTTTAAAGAAAAAGAACAAGATAGAAAAGATCAGAGTCTAAACACATAGTAAGGCTAAGTATGGTGACATGAAACTTCGGTTTCAGTTACATATGGATTGCTGTACTTGGCGGCTATGTAAATACATGTCTTATTGTGGGCGAGGGTAAGACACGTGGTGTGAGCATCTGAGTATTTCACCTCACCAACGTTTGGTATTTACTATTTTCTTCATTTCATCCATTCTGATGTGTAACAGTGGGCTGGCATTGGGGTTCTAACTTGCATTTCCCTGATGACTCATGATGGGGAGTACCTTGTCACCATGTCTCTCCCTTCTGGAAAGCCTCTATACCCACTTTAGAAAATTCTTGGCAATGTCTACTGAGATTGAACATGCGTTTCCTATTACCTGGCAATTCTACTTCTATGTATTTACCCAAGTGAAATGTATACATACGAGGGCTGTCCGGAAAGTATCCAGCCATGTGCTATGAAAAATAGAGGCAGTGATGGCCGTTTTTTTTTTTCTGGACAGGCCTTGTATGTTCACCAAAGACACGTACAGAAATGTTCATAGCAACACTATGCATAATAACCCAAAACTAGAAATTTCCCAGATACAATAGATAAATACATTGGATATATACACATACACTAGAATCCTATATAAAAGCAAAAATCAATGAACCACAACTGCACACAGCAATGTGAAAGAATGCCATAGCGTAAGATTGAGAGAAAGAAGCCAGATACAAAAGAGCACACCGTGCATGACTTCACTTCCATACAGGTCACAACCAGGGAAAGCTAATCTGTGGTTTCAAAGTTAGGATAATCGTTATCTTGGGGTCACAAGTGTTTTCGAGGTACTGGCTAAGTTCTCTTTCTTGATCTGAGTGCCCGTTACATGGGCATATTCAGTTTGTGAAATTAACTGAACTATAAACGTATGATTTATGACTTTTTATAAGTTATTTCTGAAGTTGTTCCATCTAAATATAAAGTTCAAAAGAAGTTAATAATACTTTAAGTGTGAAGAACACATAAAGAGCCAGAATCCCTGATCCAGTCTCTCTCTTGACTGTTAAGTGGTTATCCAGCCTTTACTTGAATAACTCCAGGGTCAGGAATCTATTTACTGCCCAGCTAGGTCACTGGCTAGGAAGCATTTTCCTTATGCTCAGTGGTAACTTGCATCCCCACAACTCAGTCCAGTTGGTTGTTCTGTCCTCTCAACTGATTCCAAATGCATCTGCTCCCTGTACCACTAACGGCTGATCAAATATTTGAAGGGAGCTGCCATAGCCACCTCCCCCCCAGTCTTCACTTCTCTGCACTGAAGAGCCCCAGCTCCTGTGGTCACCCCTCAAGGCACGGTTTTCAGCCCCCTCGGGTCTCTTGACTGCCCTCTTTGTATCTGGCGATGCCCAAAACAGAGCACAGTCTCCCAGGAGAGGCCTGAGAAGAGCTTAAAAGAGCAAGAAGTAGAATCATCACTTGGAAATCTACAGGGCATACTTCTAATCAACACACCCTAAGCTTCAACTTGCCCTTCCTTGAAAAGTCGCATCCTACAGTTCACTCCTGTTGAACAGTAGGCTGAAACCTTCCAGGTCATCGTCACACGCACTGTTAAGCCCACAAGTCTGTCCAGTCTGCCCTCCCTTAGGACTCAGGACACTCTTGGGCTCCACTCCAACTATCCCAAGTGAAGTCTTGCAGATGGAGAAGTACCTGTTCTGGAAACACCTGGGAATATAGCCTCTCTCCACCCACCTCCCACTGAAAATCCAAAATGAAGTCTTTTGTCTGAATACACCATCTCTTAACCTTGAGTGAGCTCCATTTTAGAGTGTATCTATCTGCGGGGGGAGGAGAGGCGGGGTGTAGAGAAAACAGGGTTCCACCGGCATCTCCCCATCTGGCGGAAAAGCAGGCTGTCACCCCGGCCTCCACAAAGCCTGAGCAATGAGCGGCCCCCTGGTGGCTTTCTTTCCTTTTTCCTCTCCCCAAGTGGGCTCCAGCTGGAGGCTGGGGGTGGGCCTCTGCTCACTCAGTCCCCAGCCTTTGTGTGACCAGTGCAGGCTGAGGCTGAGCAGGGCAACGTGGCAGGGTGAGAAGGGAAGTCACCTGGTTTTCAAGGAATCTGACACGAAAGGGGTCTCTAAAGAAAGACCCGCACGAACCCCTCTCGCCTGTGCAACCAGGGAAAGAACAGAGAAACACGTCTCCCCTAACTCCCACTGGGTATTTTTAACACCAAGAGTAGGTGGCAGGGAGACGCAGTCAGCGAGGAGAACACCAGAACAGAACATGTGCAGGAGGACCAAAGAGGGAGAGGCGATGAGAGAGAGAGAGAGAGAGAGAGAGAGAGAGAGAGAGAGAGAGAGAGAGAGAGAGAGAGAGAGAGAGAGAAGCTGGCAGAGACCCCTGGTGGCGAGGGGCGCCCTCCCGGGGAAGGCGCAGGGGAGCCGGGCGGACACCGAGATCGGGCGGGCGGGGAGGGAGAAGCCGCTCGCCTACCTCGCCCAGGTCCGCTCCATTCTCCAGGCTCTGTGCGGACTGGCGGGGCGCTCCTCGCCCGGGAGCGCGGGCTGCCTGGGAGCCGGGGGAGCCTTGTCCACGACCCTCCAGCGCAAGGAGTCGATTCCTCCCCGGGTCCCTCCTTCCGTGTCAGCGCGGAGAGACCTCCTGCTCCCGGCTTGTTTTTTTAAATCGACTGGACGTGGCCGAACCTCCAGCTAACGGTGCGCCCGGCACAAGGGAGGGACTGTTCTGCGGAGGAAGCTGGACGGGGAGCTGGGGCCAGAGGCAGCGCTGGCTGGCACGGGTGGCTCCGCACCAGCTGAGCTGTCAACCGCGAGCGGAGGCGGGGCTGCGCCGGCCGCCTGCCGGCGTGCAGGGGCTGGGCCGGCCCAGGTCGCACGCCGCCGGGACACACCCTCCCGCCTTCCCCGCCTGGCGATGCTGGCAGACAGGCAGAGGGCTTAGAGGACGCGCGCCCCAGCCCTCCGTCCTTCGCCCACCCCACCCAGGGACTTTGGGGGGAAACTGTTGGGAGAATTTTGGAGACACCCGGGGTCCTCTGGTGTGCGCATCACCCCACTCCCAGGTCGCTCCGCAGCCAGAGCTGCAGTCCAGGAGGGTTTGAGGTGCAATCCTGGTTGGATGCAGACGCACCGGAGATGGTCACAGGACATGCTGTTCTTTCCCCAGAGAGCTGACATGTCAGTCTCCCCATTAATCTGAAGACAGGAACCTTCAAGCTCAGAAAAGGAAGCATCCCAACAAAACCTTGCAGCCGGATTAGCTGCCTCCATCTCAGACAACCCCCACCCTGGTTTCAGGGTGCTGTGTCTCCCTGGGCTTCCCTTCCCCAAGCACAGGGGCAACAGGGCTCTACCAGGACCTACAAGAGGACAGTGGGTTCCTGAACCCCCCCAGAACGCTAGAAAAGCTTCAAGACGGTGGCCAGGAGGACCCAGAATCTCCCCTCCATCTGTGCAAAGATCACGGGAAACAGGCCCTTTGGAGATGGCACTGCCTGAGACCCAGGTGCCATCTATTTACGAAACAAGGTTTAAACAAGTCAGACGTGCTATCATCAAAGTGCTGACAGCCCTGAAGCTCCCTTTTAATGCTAAAATAAAACCCTTCTATTAAGTGACATAATCCCTGTTATTACCACTGACTTTTTGTTTTTTTTTAAGTTGCAGAAGGCTTTATAGTGCCCCTATGTGGCTATGTTGATTTACTTATATTTGTTTCACAGACCATAAATTTGTGGCCCCAAAAGGTTCAACGTTTCTGCTGAGGCTCTGAGACAGGTTGCCTTCTACTCCTGTATACTTGGGAGCAAACTGCCATCCGGCCTCCCATCTCTTGGTTTAGTTCTCCTAATTATCAGTACAAAATAGAGGCTGGGAAGGCAGAATACCATGGACACATTTGAGAATTCAGAGGGACCACCTGAAAGGCCCCTAGTCTGGAATTCCCCAACACCAATGTTCAGCTTGTCCCTAAGGCCACAGTCTGCCTGAGCTTAGAATGTCTCCAGGAAACATTTAAACAGATTTTAAGCTGAACCTGTAGATCCAGTTTGACCCAAGACAGGCCACCTGTCTTGGGAAGAATTTTCTGCTGCCCCTGAAGCAAAATTAAAAAATAAAAATGAAAGGAGGCGGAGAAAGGCAGATTTTCAACCTCCACCCCAAAGGTGGTGCTATATATTCAGTCTTGGCTCAGATTCAGTTACTGGCTACTGTGTTTGGAGAGGAACTCTGTCCACAGCAAGACGTGTGTTGCATTCAAGAAGCGGTAGCCTTAACTAGACAAACGGTGGGATCTTCGAAGTGAGGCTAAAAGATACGCTCATGGTTTTTAAAATTATTCTTTTCACAAAGGTTGTAATGCAATCATTATGAAACATTTGAAAGGTACAGAAAAGTAGGTAGAAAGTAAATTGCCCATAGTCCTGAGATGATCCATATTCAAATTTAATTTCTTTCCAGTCTTTTAAAAATGCATCTTCTAACCCAAACACTCACACTCTCTTACACACATAACAGTATATTCTTGAGAAATTTCTTTGTTGTTTTAAAAACGACACTTATTGTCAAAAGAGCAAACGGCCTTGGGTTCAAGGCCTCTCCATGTAGCTCTCATTCCAGGCCCCACACCAAAGAAGCAGTGGCTACCTGGGGAATATTCTGCTCATGGTTGGGTACAGGAGTGTAAGACAGTTGGCAGAGCCTGTTATGTCACTTAAAGTCTCTGCTCAGAACTGTCCCTTCTGCCATATTCCATTCCCCAAGGTAAGTCACATGGCTAGTCCAAAGTCATTGGGGCAGAAAAGTGTGCTCTACCTACAGAATGCAGGAGGGGTGAGTATTCCTGGAACAGTAAGACAACCTACCAGTTGTTCTGTGTCATACTTTCGGGCTTTTTATTAAGCTTTTCTCCTTGTGGATACATGGTAACTTTACCCTTCCCCACCCCATTTAAAGCTAGGCATGGCTTTTGGCCAATGGAATGTAACTTGCTTTGGCCACTGAAATGTGAGAGAAAGTTTCATGTGGCCACTTCTAGGTAGAATGTGGAAGTTTTTAAGAGCCAGTGCACAATAGACAACTGTCAATTTTTACTGTTGTATTGATTCTTAAAGACCAATTTATGTCAAGAGGAAGCTTTCATCTACCTGGGTCTCTGGGTAACTCTGATACATTTTGTTGTATTAAGTTACTGAAATCTGGGGATTATTTATTACTGCAACATAACTTGGCCTATCCTGACATACTATTTTATTTTTTAATTCATTTTGAGACTGAAGCAGAGAGAAGACCATAGGACCCATGGCTCATTATATAGAAGGTCACACATCTTCCTCCTTGCATAGCTCTCCCAGTTTTCTCGATTAGAAACTCACAGATTCTGGATAGATAATGTTGATAAATTAAACCAGTTATGTTATTCTATCCTGAGTACACTGCTCTTGATTTGGTCAATTGATTATGCTTCAGGAAATGTTTGAATTGATGCTAAGGAACAACACATAGGAAGGTAGGTATCTGTCTTCATATTCAGCTGCAAATGTTCCAGTGGTGCTTTAATGAACCATTAAGTGTTTTTTATTTCTCTTCTTCTTCTGCTCTCCAGCTTGATCTGGGTAAAAATGACCATTGATCTTGAAATGGATTATTCCTTGAACTATTGGCAATAATAAAAATAACCACATCTAGGGAGATCCAAGATGGTGGCATGAGAGGAGAACGCCGATAACTGCCTGGGAAGGGCCTTGTGAACAGAGGGGAATCCACAGGGGAAATCCTGAGAAGAAACCTCAACTAAGAGAACCACACAACACGGAACAACACACAAAGGCCTACCTCAAGAAACAAGAAAAACTACAAGTAAACACCCTCACATCTCATCTTATAGAGCTAGAAAAAGAAGAACAGAGGTCCCCCAAAGCCAGCAGAAGAAAAGAATTAATAAAAATCAAAGCAGAACTTAATGAAATTCAGAATAGAAAAAGAATAGATAAAATTAACGCCACAAAGAGCTGGTTCTTTGAAAAACTCAATAAAATCGACAAACCACTGGCTAGGCTCA
>PVKE010035325.1:0-16951 GCA_004027555.1 Craseonycteris thonglongyai | reverse complement strand
TAAGCCGTTCTCTGCAAGGCAGTGACAGATCCAGGGATGGGCATGTGAAACAGCCAAGGCCAAAAAGAGTACTCTTTAAGGTTGACGTAAATTGGTTGTGGCTATTTTTGCTACTGGCTAGATAGAGTGCATACGGGAGTTAAGCCACCAAAAGAAAGCAGAGTTAAGGGTGAATATACGAGGAGAGACATGAGCTTTTACAATGTTAACAATCTAGACCCAGGTATGCCTGAAAGCCAGGTTCACCCATTAAAATTCCTAGTAATTAAGATAAAAAATATTACCTGTTTGCTTAAACAAGCAACAAAAGAATATTGACTAACACAATCTACCTATTTCTACATCTTTGTTTCCCAATTTGTAAAACTGACCACAAGTTATTATTTTATAGCATTATTATAATTAAGACAAGTGTGGCTATATCCATTTAATATTTGTGATAAACCTATGAAGTAGGTATTAATTTTACCTCCACCTTACAGATGAGGAAAGTGAAGTTTAGAGGTATTAAGAAATTTGCTCAAGGTAGTATATTAGTTAGGGTAGTCAGTTTTAAGTGAAAATAGTAAAAACACTTCAGTGGCTTTATACAATGAAGGTGAAGTTCTCATACAAAGTTTAGTTCTCACAGAAAGTTTAAGCAGCCCTCCTTGGCAGCTTTCTTCTAAGTGCAGTTGCAGAGGTCTCATACACATAACTCTTGGTCATATTCTATGAGTTGAAATTAGTCACCAAATACCATCTAGTTGCAACAAGTCATGTAGTCTTTCTATTTGTCCAAAATGAAACTTAAATGTAGCATCTCTGTGCCATAATCAACAGTGATTAGTATGGGTAGAGCCTGAATTTCAACCCAATTAATCTTATTGCTGAGTGCAGGCCATTAAGGACTATGCCATGCTATATTAACCTGTTGTCAGCACTTCTTAAATGTATATGACAGTCCTAGGTAGGTGGTAGGTGCTTAAAAAGTGGAAATTTCTTTAAAAAGGAAGGAAGAGAGAAAAAGCAAGGCTGAAAAGAAACAAGGGAGGAAGAAAAGAGAGGAGAAAGGGTGTGAGGATGAGAGGGAGCAAGGAAGAGAAAGAATGAGAGAGGGAGTGAGGAAGAAAGGAAGGAAAGAAAAGGAAAGACAAACTGGTCATAAACAATTAAGTTTTTTGTTTTTTGAGCTTTTTTTTTATTTTGTGTTTCTTTTCTCTAGAAATATCAATCCTCGATTTGGTCAATTGGGGCTAGAGAACTAACAATTCACCATATATATTTTTATTTATAATACTTTAGGAAAGAAAGACAATGACAGCAAAGGTGAAACACCAGGAAAGATTATATGCAGACTAGCCCATCTCCTAACTCAACTTTTCCAAGTAAAAACCCACGAAGCAGAAATCACTGTGATGGTGTTTTGATTGCCAGTGGTTCTGTTTAGATACCCCTTGAGTTTCTGTATTTGCATGTATAATCTAAGTTATATGCCATAAATCTTCTCTACTTATGCCTGAAATTAACTCCCTTTGATGTTTTTCCCAGGGGTTTCAAAGCACTGTTCTCTCATTAGTCCATCAGATTTTTCTATTCAATCTCCTTAACTTGCTACCCCTTTGCCTCAGGTGACCTTCGTGAGCTGTCCTCTAGGCTTTGTGATACATAATGGACAGAACTAGTGGGCAATACTGAAAATAGATTAGAGGACAGGCAACAACACTATCTTATTATCTATTTCTCCAAATATGTACCAGTCCTTCTCTAAAATACCTTTAGTATAGGAGCAACTGGGCTGTAACTTTCAGTAAGATCTTATGAAAGATTCAAAGGTAATCAATTAGACTAAAACTTATGTCAAGCTCGGATCCATTCTAGGAATTCTTACTAGCCAACTCTTCCTCTGTTTTCAACCTCATTTCACATGTTGACCACATTCTTCACTTCTTCTCACCTTCTGTCACTAGAAATGTTCCAGGCATTGCAGGGCCGTGGACCTGGGCCAATCTACCTTCAAGCCTCCAAGAGAAAAAAATAATTTTTCTCCCTTTAGGGCAAGGCCAGCATGGAGGTCTTTATTTCCTGATCTAAGGCTAACAACTTTCCATTACCTTCAAGAAAAACTCTTCCTCTACCCATAAGTGTGTGGTTTTTTACCTATGGCTCAATCAAGGCAATTATATAGTAGGTTGACATCAAATCTAAAAAAAATGTGTACAAGATCTATATGAAGAAAACTACAAACTCTGATAAACAAAATCAAGGAACTAAATAAATGGAGCTATATTCAGTGTTCATGGAATAGGAAGACACAATATATCAAGATGTCAGTTCTTCACATCAATCTTTAGATTCAAAATAACCTCAGTCAACATCCCAGCAAGTTATTTTGTGGATATTGACAAATTAGTTCTAAAATTTATATGAGGAGACAAAGACATATAATAGCCAACACACCATTAAAGAACAAACTTGGAGGGTTGACACTAGCTGATTTCAAGACTTACTATAAAGCTACAGAAATCAAGAGAGTGTGGCGTCAGTAAAAGAACACACAAATAGATTCATGGGACAAAATAGAGATTCCAGAAATAGACTCACATAAAATACAGTTAACTGATCTCTGGCAAAGCATTAAAGACAATAAAATGAAACAAAGATGATCTTTTCAAAAACTGGTGCTGGACCGGGACATGCACATACAAAAAAAAAAAAATACACAGACTTTTCATCCTTTAGAAAAATAAACTCAGAATGGATCAGAGACCTAAATGTAAAACACAAAACTATAAATTTCCTGGAAGATAACATGGAAGAAAATACAGATGACTTTGGGTTTGTTGATGACTTTTTAGATATACCACCAAAGACACAATCTACGAACAAAAGAGTTGATAAAGTGGACTTTGTTAAAATTAAAATTTCTTCTTCTCTGTGAACAACACGTTCAAGAGAATGACAAGACAAGCCACAATGTGGGAGAAAACATTTTCAAAAGAAATAGCAGATAAAAGAGCTAATAAATCAAAATACAGACCAATGAGAACTCACATTCATTGCTGATTGGGGTGCAACATGGTACAGTCACTTTGAAAAACAATTTGACAGCTTCTTACAAAACTAAACACAGTCTTAACATACAACACAGAAATTATACTCCTTGGTACATACTTACCCAAAGGAGCTAAAGGTCACACAAAACATGCACATGGATGTCCATAGCATCTATATTCATAACTGCTAAAACTTGGAATCAAGTAAGATGCCCTTCAGTAGGTAAGTAGGTAAATAAATTGTAGTACATCCAGGTAATGAAATGTTATTCATAGTGAAATGAGCTAGCAAGCTGTGAAAAATATAGAAAAACCTTAACTACATACTAAGTAAAATATGGCAATCTGGAAAGACTGTGTATAATATTATATATTATATTATGATTGTATAATATGATTCTAACCATATCCATATGACCTTGTAGAAATGGCAATATAGAGACAGTAAAAAGATCCATGGTTGCCAGTGACTGAAGGGGTGAATATGCAGAGTACAGGTTTTTAGGGAAGTGAAAATATTCCATATGATACTATAATAGTAAGTACATGGCATTATACATTTGTCCAAATTTTTAAAATGTACAACACTGAGAGTGAATTCTAATGCAAACTATGAACTTTGGGTGATAATGATGTGTGTCAGTGTAGGTTCATCAATTATAACAAATGTCAGTCCCCTCCTCAGGTGGAAGACGGTGATTAAGGGCAGCTATGAATGTGGATGGGTGGGGGGAGGTATGAAATATATGAGTACTCTCTACATTCTGCTTAGTTTTCCTGTGAATTTAAAACTGCTCTGAAAACATGTTTATTAAAAAAAAAGAGGAATATGCTCAGAATGTATTAAATTCAATATTTTTGCAATCCTTGAAATTCTCCAATGCTTCATAATGACCTTGCTCTTCGGACTTTGGGTATTACTGTATTTTGGCAACACATGAGTCAACAAAGAGTGAACATTGACATAAAAATACTTCAGATATTACTATACAATTCCAATATATCACAAACCCAGCCCAAAAAGAGAGAAAGAGCTTTCAATGTTACCATTTTAGAATACTATTACCATCCTTATAGTCAATTCATTCTGAATAAGGTACTCACAATACCAATCCATGAAACCCCTACAAACACACACACACACACACACACACACACACACACACGTGTGAGAACACATGCAATTTAACTTCGGTGTCTACTTAATTTTTACAATATTTTTCCACACACAAAAAAAAGCTGCCTTTGAGGAGACAAACCATTGAACAAAAATAGACAATGCACTGAGCTGAATTCACCAATAAGGTGCCTGTTTGCAATGACAAGAATGATTGACTTTTCAAAAAGTACTACTTGTCATGAAAAAAATTTACTTTCTTAACTGATGATGTTTCTCATTTGGAAATACAATCAGTTTTTGGACTATAATTTTATTTTATTTTTATAATTTTTTGTCACTAAGTTTATGGTATCAAGTTTAGACTAGTTTTATAAAGTGAATTATGAAGTATTCTTTTCTCCTGTGGTTTAACAAAGGATTTGGATAAGATTTCTTTAGTTCTTTCTTAAATATTTGGTAGAATTTTCTAGTGAAGCCATTTAGGGCTGAGATTTCTTTGTAGAAAAATGTTTAACTATGCATTCAGTTTTTTAAAGAAATATAGGGCTATCAATATCTTTTTTTTTTTTTTTTTTGGTCTGTGTCAGTTTAGGTACATTGTGATTTTTAAGGAATTTAACCATTGAATAAAGTTGTTCATGGTATTGCATTGTTAAATTTTTTGTTCTTATAGAATCTTTTTCATCCTTATAGAATTTTTCATTCCTGATACTTGTTAATTACAATAGTCCCTCCTTATTCACCAGGGAAGAATCCCAAGACTGCCAGAAGATGCCTGCAACCATAGCTAGTACCAAACCCTATACAATAAACTCTCAGTTAGCCAGTACCCATGGAAATTGGTAGATGCCGGGAAACTGTAGCATTTTTTTGTCAGTTGCTTGAAAGTGTCCATTGCTTGAGATCCAGTTAATGAAGGGTCTATACTATGTTTTTTTTTCTATACATATATAGCTTTTCACTTAAAAGAAGCACTTCACAACTTCTCTTGGGCACATCTGAATTGCCAGCATCACTATTCTTGCACTTTGGGGCCATTATTCAGTAAAATAAGGGTTGTTTGTGTACAAGCACTGATTCTGCAACAGTGGATCTGATCACCTAAATGGCTATTAAGTGACTAATGGGTGGGGAATATATACAGTGTGGATATACTGGACAAAGGGATGATTCATATACTGGGGAGGACTAAGACAGCACAAGATTTCATCACACTACTCAGAATGGTGTGCAATTTAATATTTATTACTTATTTCTGGAATTTTTCCATTTAATATTTTTGAAATACGACTGGCCATGGGTAACTGAAACCACAAAAAGCTAACTGTGGATACGGGGTGACTACTACAATTTGCCTCCTCCTTTTTCTTCTCTTTTCTTTCTCTCTATTACCATCGTCATCATCATCTCTCTCTGATCATCCTTGCAAAATTTGTCAATTTTATTATTCTACTCAAAGAATTAACTCTTAGTTTTACTGATTTTTCTCTTGTCTTTTTCTTTCATTGATTTCCCACGTATCATGTTTCCCTTTTTCTACTTATTTGGGCTTAATTTACTTTTTTTTTATTGTTAAATTTATTAGGGTTACACTGGTTAGTAAAAATTACATAGGTTCCAGGTGTACAACTCTACAGTACTTTGTTTGTGTGTTACAATGTGTGTTCACCACTCAGAGTCAGCTTTCTTTCCATCACCATATATTTAGCTCCCGCTGCCTCCTCTCCTCTCCCCCTCCTCACTTACCCTTAGGTAGCCATTAAATTATTGACTGGGTCCATGAGATTTTCTTTGTTGCTTTTAGTTTTATATTCCACATATGAGTGAAGTCATGTGGTTTTTAGCTTTTTCTGCCTGACTTCTTTTCTCTTAGTGTTCTTTTTCTTAACTTCATAACTTGAACCTTCCTTTTTTTCTAATATAAGCATTTAAAGGTATAAATTTCTCTCAGAGTTCTGCTATGGATGCATCCCACATATTTGTGTATGTTGTCTTCTTATTATTGTGCAGTTTTAAATAATTTCACTTGGGGAAGCTGGGATGGCTCAGTGGGTTAAGTGTTCACTTTGCAGCGCCAGGGACCGAGGATAGAATCCCGGCCCCGGCCCGTGAGGAACCGTATGCTGAACTGGGGAGTGCCCCCAGTTCAGTTCTCACTGGAGTGAGACCCCGGCCCAGTTTCTGCCCTGTGCAGCCCCAAGCCCACCTGTGGAATGAAATCACCATATTTTCCGGCGTATAAGACGACCGGGCGTATAAGACGACCCCCTAATTTTACAGTTAAAACATAGGCTTAGGCCTATATTCGCTGTATAAGACTACTCCCCACTTCCGAGGCTGTAGTCTTATACAGCGAATATAGGCCTAAACCTATGTTTTAACTGTAAAATTAGGGGGTCGTCTTATATGCCCGGTCGTCTTATACACCAGAAAATACGGGTATGTGGAAAAACCGACGATGTGCAACTATGAAGACTGTTCTGGGCCCTCCCCCTTCTCTCTGTCTCTGTATCTCTCTCTCTCTCTCTCTCTCTCTCTCTCTCTCTCTCTCTGTGTCAAAAACAATAAAAATAAATCTTTAAAATAATTTCACTTGTTATTTCTTCTTCGACCTATGGCAAATGTTTTAGAATGTTCTAATATATCATTGTTATTGATTTCTAATTACCGGTACTTCTCTTCTGGTCACAAAACACATTCTGTACTATTTCCATTATTTTAATTAAGATTTGTTGTATGTTACAGCATATAGTCTAAGAAAATAGTCCCCATGAATTTAGAAAAAAAATACGTAATTTACCATTGTTGGGAACAATGTTCTATAGATAGAAATTATGTTAAATATGCTGTGTAGGGAGCGGGTGCAGAGCCTGAACGGAAAGGTTTCGGGGGGGCCTAGATGGCAAAGCCTGGGTCCCCTGGGCCTAATGAGAGGGATCGGCCTGGGGCTTTTGATGGCAAAGCCTCGGTCCCCCATTTCATCTCCTTAAGTGGGTAGAGTTGGGTGATTAGATATAGAAAAGTCTGTTTACCAGTTTCGAAGGAAGGCAGGCTGACAGATGCAGGATAGATTTGGAGCCCATGGTCTAAATATCAAAGCCATTACTGGGAGGGGCTGTTATCTCCTGTAAAAATCTGTTTACACTGTGCTTTGCTATGCTAATGCCTGTTCCTTGTAATGGCAAACTTTTGCTATATAAGATAAGCAATAAAGCTATTTGGGGCTGTTCCTATTGAGGACAGTCCAGGCCATTTGGTCTGTCTCAATTCCCACCACTCGAACTCAGGGTCAGGGACTTCGTTCAGCCAGGCTGGCTCCTGGCACAATGCTGTATATTGTTTAAACCTTGGTTTTTATTGTGTTCTAATCTAACAATTGCTGATACAGTAGTATTAAAATTTCTAATATTTGTTTGTTTATTTCTTAATTCCATCAGTTTTTGCTTCAGGTCCTTGAAGCTCTGTTATCATTAAGTACTGACACAGGATTGTTACATCTTCTTAATGAATTGACTCATTATTCAACACTCCATTTAAACTTCTGTGTGGATACTCTTCATATTAATACCTAATTTGTGTGACATTGAAATAGCCATAAAAACTTTCTTGTGACTTGCATTAGCATAAAATAAATTTTTTTTTAGTTTTTAAACCTAATATGATACCTTGTAAGTAACATAGGTTTTGCTTTTATAAAAATATTCCTACTATTAATTTGTGCCTTTTAAGTTTTTGAACCATTTACATAAATATGGTTATTGCTTCTTAATTTTTAAATTATTCTTTCTTAATTATAATATTTTAAGTTGTGTTTACGTGTATAAGTACGATATTTGTTTTCTATATGTCTTATCTGATCTTTACTTGTTTGGCCCTATTTTCTTTTCCTTTCTTTGGATCAATTTTTTTTTATTAATCACCAGAATTAATAACACTATTTTTGAAAAAAAAATTATTAATTAGTTTTACCACCCATATTGACTCCTTAGCTATATTTCATTGTCAATATTTTAATGAATGTTCTCACGATGACAATATGCATTCTTAACTCACCTTTATTTAATACTATACCACTTCAAGTATAATGTGAGAAACTTGCAGTATTATGATTTACCTTACTCCTTTTCTGTCCTTTGTGTTATTTTTGTGATATATATAACTTTACATTAATTATATAACCCAAAATAAATTGTAATTATTTTTATTTTAAATAGTCAGTTGCCTTTTAAAGAATGTTTAAAGTTTATGTGGTTTCTGTATTTATCCACACTTTTACCATTTCCACCACTCTAAAGCTGTTCATATCTGAAGGCTGTCCGGAAAAAAAATCCAGCCATAAATGCCTTTATTTTTCAAATGGCAATGCCGCGATACATTCCGGCCAGCCCTGGTGTATCTAAGTTTCTGGCTAGGTGCATCTCACGTAATCACCTGAACCCTTTAAAAGCAGAGCGTTTCTCTAGTAGGCAGCAAAGGAGGAAGTCAAACAGATTCCAAGCATGAGAAGGAGTTTAACAAGGTTGCTGCCTTGAAGATGCAGGAGTTACATGGAAAAGTCCTAAGAGCCTTGTCTCAGCTCTGAAAACAGCCCTTGGCTGACAGCCAGCAAAGAAATGGGGACTTTAATTCAATAGCCACAAGGAACTTAATTCTGCAATAAGAATTAAGTTTGGAAGCCACAAAGCTCAGAATAAGAACTAAGCACTGCCAAAACCTTGATTCTGGCCTTGTAAGACACTGAATAGAGAACTCAGACTTGCCATGATGAGCTTCTGATATTTAAAAACTTTGATCTAATAAACTGGTATCATTTTCATCTAAGTGTATAGAAATTTGTTATGCTGCAATTGAAAACTAATATAGCCAAGACATAAAGATGAGCTATACTACCAAGGCTAAACATAGCTTTTGGCAATGGCCACATGCCTTTGTACCTGAGTAACTCTAAATTTTACATTTCAGAAAATACTAATTTCTCTCTTTTACTATTCAGAAGTCACCCAGTGGGATGATTCAAAAAGTATGAAGACCCTATGTTGTCTAAAAAAGCTTTCCCATAAATCTCTACCTGTCGTCCTTTATTCCAACACGCATATATTTAAATATATAACAAGCCGCATAAACGTGTCAATATAATCTAAAGCTACACTGGCTGTTTAAAAGTCATTGAAATCAGAGTAGTGAGAATTGTCCTTTAGTAACTAAAGACACAAAAAGTAAACATTGTTGCTATATCATAGTAACTTATTAGAAGAACTCCACTCAGACAAACTGAATCTCTTTTCTCAGAGATCAAAAATATAGTTCCTTTCTCTCTGTCTCTGACTCTGTATCTATCTATCTCTGTCAAAAACAATAAATAAATCTTAAAAAAAAAAAAAAAAAAAAAAAAAAAAAAAAAAAAAAAAAAAAAAAAAAAAAATATATATATATATATATATATATATATATATATATATATATATATATATATATATATATAGTTCTTAGGGGAAATGTTGACATCTGTTAGTACATACATATTTTGTATACGTGTCTCAGTATTGTAAATTCAACGTCTGCCTTCAGAGATTGTGTGAAACAACCTTCTGGCTTTAGCTAAATTGTTTTAGAAGAAGATTCTTACCGAAAACCTAAGAGCACGGAAGTTTTCTTTTTCTTAAGTTAAAAAAACATGTTTTCTTTGAATATCAAGCTGTAGCATGTAAACAGTCATCTGAGAAAACAACTGTGTTGTTTAAAGTTTTGTATCAGATTTCTCTGTTCATTGCTCTCAACCTGCACCAAGATGTCCTAGAGATTATCGGTGGGGCTAAAAACAAAGATTTGGAATCTAGCAGATATGGTATAAATGCCAACTTTACCACTTATTAGGTGAGAAAATAACATCTGTGAATCTCGATTTTCTCATTTATCTTAGAAAAAGAATAATTTCCTTGCACAGACAAAATGGGGATTACTTAACAGGGTAAGTTCAGCGTTTATCACTGTTCTGATTCAATGCATACTGCCTATTTTCATTAATATTTATTCTGAAGTCTAATTGTTTTTGTCTCCCCAGTTCATTCCAAATTCCACAGAAGAATTCTTCAATTATACTTATTAAAATGTTTCTCTTGATGTTGTTATTTCTTCAGAACTCTCTTGTTTTTGTGTCAGTAGTTCTTGACTTATAATCAAGAAATCAGTACTAAAGTCATCATTCTGATAATGACACTCTCTATAATGAAGCCTTAGTGGGATAAAAGTGGATCTGAAAAGGTATTTTAAAATCAATCCTCTAGGGGAAGCTGGGATGGCTCAGTGGGTTAAGTGCTCACTTTGCAGCCCCGGGGACCGAGAATCGAATCCCGGCCCTGGCCTGTGCAGACCCACATGCTGAACTGGGGAGTTCCCCCAGTTCAGTTCTCACCGGGAGACCCCGGTCCAGTTTCTGCCCTGTGCAGCCCCACCCACCTGTGGAATGAAACTATGTGGAAAAACCAATGATGTGCAACTTTGGAGACTATTCTGGGCCCTCCCCTTTCTCTCTGTCTCTGTCTTTGTATCTCTCTCTCTCTCTCTCTCTCTCTCTCTCTCGCTCTCTCTCTCTCTCTCTGTCAAAAACAATAAAATAAATCTTTAAAAAAAAAATCAATCCTCTAGTCATTAATAAAGTGATTTAGCATTTTCAGTAGTGTTTTTATTGGTCGAGACCATAGGAACCACATCATATTAATAATTTTTTTATATTTTAATTGCTATAACCAGTTTATGACAAATTTTGTATAACAGTAATCACTGTTAGAACATTAGAGTAGTGTTTATTTTCCAGGCTTTCCAACACCCAGCAAATGTCTTTTTTTACACAGGAAAACCATACTCACCAAGCTATACTTTATAGGAGTCTGAACTAGGCCATGCAGTATTTTATAAATTCAAATCAAGACTCTATTATTTATTCTAAATGCGACAGCATAGCTTTAGAGGTGGGCAGCCTACACACAAGTAATCTGCTGATTAGTTCGAGTACACATATCAGAAGCCAGCAAACTCTGATTTGCATTGAATGCCAGCTGCATAACAACTTATCAGAGAAGCCCAGATATGAGGGGAAAGAAATACCCCTTCCTTAATTATGAGTATGCGTTTGCCAGTGCAAACTTGCATTAGTACGACTGAGCATTCTGGGATAATAAGTTAATACTATTAAGATTCATTACATATTCCTAATATGCATACCAATGCCTCTTAGTGGTAATATGTTAGATCCCAAACTCCAAGTCTATGCTGACAAAGTCCAGTAAGAATAGAAAATGGTCTAACCAGGAATGCCAATAGATGTCCTAAGTAAGGTTTTGCAACATTTTAGAACAGATATTTTTGGGAAATGCACATTCTAATTCAGGGTTAATGTCAGGTAATTTTGATTAATTATCATTTAAGTAAAACAAAGCCTTTCTTTTTTTATATGTAATGATATACAAAAAATAATTAATGCAAAGTAAAGAGCAAATTGGTGTGAGCCTATGTTGACTTCAGATGTATTTTATCTGGCTAGGATTTAAATTGGAATGATATTAGGTGACATTTGCACTGTCCACAACCAATTGCTTTTACACTTGATTTATTCATTTATACGATCTGACTGGCCCCTGAAGGTATTTGAGCTTGAAAGTCCTGTTGTAAATGAAGATTTATACGAGAGGCCAAATGTATCCTTAAGAGGGATGGACCAGACAAATGAATGTGACTAAATATTTCGCTTACCTGCCATGTCAAAGTCTCATAAAATACAAATGCAGGATTCATTTGGCCTGGGAGACTGTAATATTAATATAATGGAAAGTGTCTTGGTTTGGGAGATAGAAAACAGAGTTTTATTCATCCGTTCGTTTAATCATTCAGTCATTCAGATGACCAACATCTATTGACTCTCTAGAGGGTACCAGTGTTGGGGTACAACAATGAACAATAACAATACTATCTCTTAAGGTGGTTGTAATGATTCAATCCGATAATGCAGGTAAATTGGGTATAAATCCTGTCCTTCTTTTTAGGTCCCCTTGACTGCCCCCTTTTGTCTCTCTCTTTGTCAGCATCTCATCTGTGCCAAGTAGCCTCTTAATAACTAGATGAAATGCTGTACTCTAGGGATCTTGATTGCTCAATGGAAACCAAGGTGCCAGATAATACTACCTGGAAACGTGAGAGTGTTCGCTTCCTGTGGAGTAAATTCCACCACTGGGAAATGAGAGAGAAAATAGATAAATTTCTCCTTTCTCTCTTCACGGAACGCTCCAAGGCACAGTTCTTTGTAAATCTTCCAGGAAATTCCCATATGCCAAGCAAATATACCTGCTACTCATACATGACTTGATGATGTAATAGCCAATACACTAAAATGATTTTATTCCATTACTGTCCTCTCTTCTATCCACTTTTATTGCTCTGGGCATATATCTCCCAAATAAAGTACCAATGTAATCTTGGACAAAACATCCAGTATTTTTGAGACTGGAGAATGGAATTGAATAATTTGAAGAGTTCTTCCAGGTCTAAATGTGAGAATTTCGTGATAATCTGCAAAAATACCAAAATTATTTGCTTTGCAAAATAGTCATGTTCTAGAACCTTTTAAAGTATCATAGAAAAGGTAACTTATTTGCTATTGTAAATGTGTGAAATCAGAAATAGCTTTCTTCTTAGAGAGCGTTCCTGGTCCCCAATACCTATTTTGCACATCAAAATTTAAAAGTATAGCATTAGGAAATTTCTAAATGAGCCACACATCTCTAAACATTCTATAATTTAATGACTCCGTTTGGACAGGTTCATGTTTAAACAGTGTTTTTAGAGGGAGGAAAGGAATTACCAGTTATTGTGCCAAAAATATAGTTCCAGGCACTAAGCAACTTACTTTATTTATATTATTTAGACCACATACATGCAGTGGAATTTAAAAATCATTTTCTCTATTTTAAAATTTAGGAAATTAAGGCAGGTGAGAGTAATTAATTGCCAAGTGCACACAGCTAATAAGGGGCAAGTACGAAAGAAAAGCCACTAATGCATCTGCAAAACCCAAGATGCCCCAATGAGCACATGTCTAAATTTTTATTTTAATATATGTCCCTCACCCTTCTTTCCTCCACCAAAATATATTAGAAATCATTCATTGACCACAGCCACACAAATCTAATGTGATTTACTTAAACAATTTACTTTTTGCCTGTATGAAAAAATACTTAGTAATTTAGAGCTATAATATCTCATTTGAATAGTGCATGTAGGGAGTACCAGGATAGTTTAACAGGTTGATCACTTGCCTTGCAAACTCTAGGTCCAGTGATCAAATCCCAGCCCCAGGCCATGCAAGCCCATATGCTGAATGGCAGCACACTGGTAACCACCAGGATGGTGCCAAAGATTCTCACTTCCAACACAGGAGGCCCTCAGTTTAGTTCCCACCCTGCGCAGCCCCACACGCACCTGTGTGGAATGAAACTGTCACAACTAATGATGTACAACTATGGAGACTGCTCTCGGCCCTCCCCCCTCTTCTCTCTCTCTCTCTTTCTCACCTTCTCTCAAACAATAAAATAAATTTTAAAAAACAAAAATAGTACATGAAACTGACAAGTTTAAAAATTATTTAACTGAGCATATTACATATGCATTATAGTTCACTTCCTGAATAATTTCAATTAGTTCAATATTCTATTCACTGTATTAATAGCATTCATCAGTATCTATTAACCAATATGTCTGTGCCCCCCAAATACCACTATATAAGATTTCATAAGATAATTCTGACACCTAAAAAAGATCAAGAAACTTTTCATTTTCAAAGAAAGCTTTTTTATAGTCAACTTTAAGCACAGTTTATTTTGGTTGCATTTGATAAAATTAAAATTAGTCATGCATACATGGACTAAGGTAATTAGGCTAACCAAAATATAAAATTATAGCTACATATCACTCACTAACATTATGAGGCATAGCATGAAATAGAAAATTAAATCTATGTTTCTGTCATACAAACACACAGAAAACATTTAACTCAGTTTTTTACCACTAAGTTATCAATACAATCAGATATTAAAAACTTCGCCATGGAACAACTAAATATATCGGTGAAAAAAATGTTTTACGTTAAGTATTAAATATAATGAAACACTATCTTCAGAGCATAACTTAAATAAATAAAAATAGCTCAAAAGTAAAATAATTTTATATGTCTGTGTCTGGCTTGTATACATAGATTTGATCATTTTGATATTAATTTAAAAACTTGGCCTAGATTGACTAGTTACATTACTCTAAATAACCTACTAAAAAGTTGTTATAAACCTTCATAGTATTGCTTTTTCAACTTTATCCAGTCATTTAAACTTTGTGTCAAAAACTGTAAAATTACATGGACGGACAGAATAATGGTAAAGCCAAAAAATAAGTAAAACATCTATGATGCTTCACTGTTACCAGAAATAAAAGGGTCTCATGTACTAAACCAAATAAAAGCCTTCAAGCAATCCTAAGTGGTCCCTGGAAGCACAGCCAAGAGTTGTATTTCCATAATCTAAGATGATGCATAGAGTTTCTACTGATGTGACTCCCACATGGCTGGATTAAGACAGCGCCCAGCTTTGGTCTTTTGTTTGGTGGGGGAAAATAACACAACTATGCTTAAAGTGCTCTATTTTACCAAAGGCCTTCTCATTACTGCTTTACCCATGGGGCAATAAATGCCTTGCCAACTTTGCATATTTGTAACAGCCAGAGGCAAAAATTAGTAGACAAGTTCAAAGTGGGGAAGGCCATTTTCACAGGTTCAAACCTCCTTCCTGCATATTCTCACCAACCTTCACCCCTCCCTTGGCTTCCCTCCAGTTTTAGAAGGACATCTTATTGTCCTTCCCAGATATAGCTCTATACGACATCTTATTGGATGAATTGATAGGTTATGTATTCATTCACAAATAAATATGATTCATTTATTCATTTAGTTACTCAGCAAACATATGTTGTGTGTCCATCTTGTGCCAGGAATTGTGCTAATAGCTCAAAAAATATCACCACAATAAACTTAGGAAACACAGTGCTAGAAAATGAACCTCGCTCAGTTATCCAAGATCTCACTGTGTTGCATTTTTAAAGAGTAATATGTAGGTTGTTAACCCAAAGGAATAGAACCTGCCTGAAGAATTGTAAGCAGAAATAGATATATTTTTAAAATAGGAATGCCTCTCTAACTCTCAAATTCTACAGCACACGTCCTTTCTCTCTGCTCAGAAGATGAGTCTTCAACTCAGAATACAAATTGTTCAACATATTAAATGGAGTTTTTCCTGTTACATTGGAATTTGAGATTCAGCCTTAAGCTGGGGGGAGGGGGAAAGGGGGGCAATAAATAGCCTTGCATTATAAAAAGCAGCTGCCAAATGCATCCCTGAGAATTATTAAGGGTTGACACAAATCAGTGCTCACCTCCAAATACCCCAAAGAGCCTATTTAAGAAACAGACTAGCAACTCCTGGGGGATCATCCAGATGTAGCAATTACCAGGTCTAAGAACATTGTAACGTTTCTTTTCTTCATTGGGTGGAGTAGAGAATATTCTCCCCTTCTAGAGAAAGGAAGGAAGCTTCTGGAGACTAGTCACAATATTTGGAAGAGCAAGAAAAGAGGCACGTTTCTCTTCACTATGAGTACTTGCAAGCTGCAGCTCAAATGCCACTGTGAGGAAATCCTGGCTGCAGTCTGCCACGACACCTTTGAGTTTTGGAGGCAATTGAGCGCCTTGCACCCGGTGTCTGTCTTGTGTTCTGAAGATGGGAGATTGGCCACAGCCATTGTACAAATGGTTAGGAGGGACAGCAGCCTGGCCTCTGATCATTTGGCAAGACCAGCCTGAAAGGATGTGTTGTACAATGCAAGTCATCTGGGAGGGACCTGTATGAGTTTCCTATTGCTACTGTAACAAACTTCATACATTTTGTGTCTTAAAACAGTACAAATTATTCCCTTAGGGTTCTGGAGGTCAAAGTCTAAAATAGGTTTGCAAGGGCTGCTTTTTCTCTGGAAGCTCTAGGGGAAGATGTTTTCTAGCTTCTAAAAGCTGCCTATATTTCAGAAATTGCCTACATTTTTGTGCTTGTGTCCTTTCCTACATCATCAAAGCCAGCAGTGTAGCACCTTCTCTCCTCTCTGACCTCTGCTTCTGTCCTTACATCTTCTCTTTGTGACTCTAATTTTCTGGCCTCCCTCTTACAAGGATCCTTGTGATTACATTGGATCCATCTGAATAATCCAGGCTACTCTCTCCATATGAAGATCCTTAATTTATTCACATCTATGAAGTCCCTTTTACCATGCAAGGTAATACAGTAGAATCTTCATTAACAGGACCTCAAGCAACCAGCTTGCTTGATATTTTGCTGGTTGCTTGAGTTTCTGTTAGCAGAGAGTTCGGCATCTACCAACCCCCATGGGTGCCAGTTAACTGAGATTCCACTGTACTCACCGGTTCTTGGGATTAGGAAGTGAATAGCATCCAACTCAAAAAGGAGGTTTGTTAGGTTATAGAGACCCCAGCCATAACACTGGTGGGGCAGATTGGGGGGCAAGGAATGCATCTCAAAAGAGTCAGGAGAACATGGCCCAAGTCAGAATTCTCAGAGGACTTCCAAGGCACCAACCATGTAGATGTGTCCTAAGAAGTACAAACATCTGGACCTCTATCCCACAGAGGCAACAATGTTGAATTATAATAGCAAGTCAAGACTTCCTTTAGTCTACCTTCTCTTCCTATGAC
>PVKE010035324.1:0-16941 GCA_004027555.1 Craseonycteris thonglongyai | reverse complement strand
AGGAGAGTTTAAAGAGTGCAGCGGCTAAACAAGACGCGACATGTACAAAGGCGAAAGCTAGGGAAAAACTTATACATACAATATCGCAAACATACCAACGAATATAATAAACCTGTGTAGATACTCAAACAATATTTTAAAATTCTAACAAATGTATAAAAATAAATTATAGTTTTACTTAGTGTTTATGAAAAACTTCTGATGCAGTCAAATAATGGCAGGTGCACACAAATCGGGCCACGCGGGCACGGGGTTGGGAATCCCTGCCCTAAACAATAAATTGCATAGAAGAAAACATCGGTACTACACTTATAGACCTTGGATTAGACAACATTTTATGAACTTGATCTCAAAGGCAAGGGAAGTAAAAGCAAAAATAAGTGAATGAGTCTATATCAAACTTAAAAGCTTCTGCACAGCAAAGGACACCATCAACAAAAAAAAGAGACAACCACCAAATGGGGGAAAATATTTGCAAACAATGCCTCTGATAAGGGGATAATATCTAAAATATATGAAGAACTAGTACAACTCAACAATAAAAGAGCAAGCAATCCAATTAAAAATGGGCAGAGGACCTGAAAAGAAACTTCTCCCATGAAGACATACAAATGGTCATCAGATATGTAAAAAAATGCTCAACTTCATCAGCTATTAGGGAAATGTAAATTAAAGTCACAATGAGATACCACCTCACACCTGTTAGAATGGCTATCATCAACAAGACAAGGAATAAATAATAAGTGCTGGAGAGGCTGTGGATAAAAAGGAACACTATACACTGTTGATGAGAATTTAAATTAGTACAACCACTATGGAAGGCAGTATGGAGATTTCTCAGAAAGTTAAGAATATAATTTCCATAAAACCCAGTAATCTTTCATCTGGGTATCTAACCCCAAAATCTGAACACCTTAGTCCACAAAAATATATATATACCCCAATGTTTATTGCAGAGGCTATTCACGGTGGTCAAGTCATGGAAACTACTAAAGTGTCCTTTGATAGATGACTGGATAAAGAAGTTGTGGTACATTTATACAATGGATTACTACTCAGCAATAAAAAAAGATGAAATACTTCCATTTGTGACTACATGGATGAAACCTGAGATGATCATGTGAAGTGAAATAAGTCAGAAAAAAAATCAAGAACCATATGACTTCACTCATATAGGGAATATAAAACTTCAAGTAACAAAGAAACAAAAACTCATGGACATAGTCAGTAGTTTAGTGGTTACCAGAGGGTAAGGGGGGAGTGGGGTGGGAGAGGACATCAAATATATGGTGATGGAAAGAGAACTGACTCTGGGTGGTGAGCATACAATGCAATACTTAGACAATAAAATGTAGACTTGTACATCTGAAACGTATGTAATTTTTACCATTTTTAAATTTATTTCACCCCAATAAATAAATTAAAAAAAATAGAAAAAGGTTTTGAGCGGTTAAGTAAGTGGCTAAGGTCACAGTGCTGGCATGATAAGTTGTTGGACCTGGGACTTGAATCTGTAGGTCTGAGTCCATAATAGGGGCTTCTAACCTCAATGAGGTGCTGCTTACTTATCATCTCTTCCAGATATACCATGAGTCACTTCTAGCCTTCCTCTAATTCAGCTGCTCTCCCATTCCTGACCACTTTTCTCACATCTCTATATTTCAAAGGCCCTATTTTAATCCTCCCTATCCTTCAAAGATCAATTAAAGACTCTCCTCTGGTAAAGCCTTCCCTGCAGATTCAGCGACATCAATCTCTTCCTCATTTCAACTCCTCTAGGACTTGGAATTGGTCAGGGTTAGGGTTGTAATCCTTTGTCCCTTGGTACTTCCTGTCTAGTGCTGTCAATCTCATTTCATGTGCATTTATCGCTTCAGCTGAATCAGGAGCTCCCTGATTGGAAAAAGCTCAGGGACCAGGAAGGCCTAGATTGAGAGACCTTGGCAGGGCGATGTAACCCTTGTGAGCTTCAGTTTCCTCTCATAAGAGATAAGAATGCCAGCTTTCGTGGATGAGGTGAGTACTAAATGACATATGTAGCATGTCTAGCAGAGCACTAAGTACAAACAGAAACTCAAAAAACATTTGTTCTCCTTCCTCATCTGGGTACACCAAGTTTGTTACTTATAATTGCATAGAACTCTGTATATAGAGAGGGTTTGTTTAACCCTGGAAGGCTGTCACCTGGAGAGAAACACTAGTATTATTATTTTTTGTTCACTTCCTAGCCAATGACCATTTCTATAACTGATGAACAGATTACTTTTAGATACATAAAAAATCCAGGAATAAAACAGTGTTCTATTATTATATTAAATAAGTAATTTGAAAACGAGTATTGAGAAGAAATCGTTAATCTGTCTGGTGGGTAGAACAGGTAGTAAGATCATCAACAGGCTGGCAGATTTTTAGGCTACTTACTGCCTTTGAGAAAGTCAACAAATGATAAAAACCCACCAGTGGATGTTGCCTGGAATACTTTCTGGGTAAAGCATTAAAAGAGAAATGCATTTGGGAGAAATTATTCTAGAGTACCAGTATTTCATCCATAGAAACTGCACTTTTGTTTCAACATGTTTTATGTACCAGTCCTCAAGTGGGAGTCTTAGGGAACCAATACTCCATTAAGTGAGAGGAAAATACCCAACACATTCAGCTCTATAAATTCCAGAGTTGGGGGTGGGGGCCAGCTGATGGAAATAATTGTGGATCCACTAATCTGCCTCAAACAATTCAGATTAGAATGTGTTTAGTTGGGCATATGTACTGCAGTTTGCCACAGTCCTTATTTCCTATTTTATTATACCTGCTGATTGACTTTAGAGAGTAAAGGCTGAGTTTTCAACTCCTGAATTAATGCAGAGGTCGTTTCATTTTATCACATGTGTAGTTTCCCAAATTCACAGGGGATAAGGAACACTCCCAGCTCTGAGTAGGAGTATCCCTGGATCTTTTCATACCTTGTTTGACAAGTTCTTTAATCCTCCCTGGAGTTCCTACACCCAGGTGTACAGCACGCTTCTCCAGCAACTTTACCTGCTCCTGGACCTATTCCAAGATGGAAGAGAATAAAGAAAAGGGTGATACTGAGATTTATAAGAGAGATATATTTGGTCATTTCAGACAATCAAAATATAGTTCTCATACTCCTGCATAGGTGGTTTTCCCTACCATTTTCTGACTCACACCTGCCCAAGACTTTGGAATTTCTCAAGTATTGAGAGTGATCAAGGTATCTTTTGTGATATGAATGAGATGACTTTTGGAAGCACCTGAGGATGGGACTGGTTGCCTGGAAAACTAACCTTGTGATTAGAGGGTTGGAACTTTCAGCCCTACCCCCAACCACCAGGGAGGGGAAGGGGGCTGGAGGTTGAATCAGTTGCCAATGGCTAAAGTCTTAATCAATTGTGCCAAAGTAATGAAGCCTCCACAAAAACCCCAGAGGAAGGAGTTTGAAGCACTTCCAGGCCAGTGAACACGTGGAGACTGGGGTGCCTGGTGAGGGTCTGGAAGCTTCACCCCCCCTTCCCCATACCTTGCCCTGTGCATCTCTTCTATCTGGCTGTTCCTGAGTTAAAACCTTTAACAATGAACTGGTGATCTGGTAAGTAAAATGTTACTCTGAGTTCTGTGAGCTGCTCTAGCTAGTTAATTGAATCAGAGAAGAGGGTTGTGGGAACTTATGATTTTAGCCATTTGGTCATAAGTACAGGTAACAAACAGCCTGGTCTTGTGACTGGCATCTGAAGTTGGAGGGGAGTATGTGTGCAGTCTTGTAGGACTGAACCCTTAACCTGTGGAATCTGATGCTGTCTCTGGGTAGATAATGTCAAATTTGAGTTAAATTGTAGGACATCGAGCTGATGTCAGGAGCATGGCTTGGATGTGTGGGTAACCATCCTCTCCCCATGTTGGAAATTGGGCCCAGGAACTCTTCAGTCATTAGAAAGTATAGTCATAGGTCAGTTTAGAGCATCCTATCTAAAAGTTAAGACAGTTAAAAAGCAAGTGGGGTTACCTTTGTTTGGGGTCAATTTCTAGGGCAAAGAAAGTTAACATCAAGATAGAAGAAAACTGTTAAAACTTCAGAGTCCAGGGGTCAAACCTCAGCTTCTGCCCAGGAATCTTGGGAGCATGCAGCAGTAGTGACTGCTGTGGGGAGAACTGGGTATGCAGAGGCAGGGAATGCAAAGAAAACCAGAATGGTTATTAAATATAAGGAGGTACCCAAGAAAACACTTGCTAAGGAGATCAGAAGATGTTGAAGGGAAAAAGCTGGGGTCTGAGAGTGACCTCTAAGGATCATTAACAGCTTCTATCAGAAATCACAGGCCCTTTGCTTACCTTTATGTGTTTTGCAAATAATTTTATAACTTTGCTGTTTCCTTTGAATGCTGTCATCGACCTAACAAAAAGGAATAGATTAATGCATAAGAAAACTCACTCATTCTGGGCCATGTTGACTAAGTAGTACATCTTGCTTTATGCATAAGAATACGGGCATTTGGTGTGTCTATATGCACATATGCATGTGGATATACGAATATATGTACATACATAAAAAATTCCGAGATCTTCAGGTTACCTAATCTCTGAAATGAACGCGAGCTGGCCTTATGTTCAGGCTTCTAACTCTCATATACAAGGTTAGCTTAGGTTTCCTTGATTACTGAAACATGGACCTGCCCTCCACTTGTAGTACAGAAGTTATGGATTTCAGGTCTTCAGCAGAGATTTTATCTTCAAACTTATACAAAATCTGGCTGTGAGAAATCTTAGAGCAGTGGTGCCAGCCTGCTTTCTGCAAATCTCAAGGACATCTGTGAAAGGTGATCTGTGGCTGCTGTGGGGGGAGCTGGGGACTAGGTGACAGGGAGGAGCCAGAGGGCTACGACCTGCATCCCAGCAGACCCTCATTTTTATCTACTTTGCAGAATAAGCTATTCTGTAAAAAGATATGTGGAAATACTTCAGAAATAAATGACTACAAAATAAACAATCACTTAGTTGATATTTGGGGTAAGCACTAAAATGGAAATACAGCTCAGGAATCCTGCTTTGCCTTATTATTGTTGTTATGTTTTGGGAAATACTAATATTATTGGCCAGTAAGAATCTATGAGTTTGCAAATAGGGAATCACATTATACGAGTACAAGTTATGTTGCACTTGAGTTTTTACTTACACATAAGCTTTCTCCATGGCAAAGTTAACTTGGAAGACAATTTAGGGGACATATTTAACTCACGGTTCTCAAGAGAGCAGCTATTCTCACAAAAGTTAGAATTATTCAATATTACTCTTTATGAATAGGGCTCATTATGCCTATTCAAATATTGCATTTGCAAATCACTTAACCTTGAAATGGACCACAGTATTACTGGGGACAAAGAAAAGCACGGAAATTTTGTAATGAAATTGACAACATAGTGCTTTTATGCCCCTCAGAGAGTCATCTATGTATAGCAAACATTCAAATCAATCTTACAACTTGTTTTTAGAGGCCATCTTGAGGCCAACCTCTTTGCCATTAGTGTTGTAATATAAAATGAGTTCTGTGGTGGTTGTTTAAAAACACTGAAAAGTCACTGTGAACTCATGCGATTTCAGAACCAGCGAATACAGCTGCCCAGAAGAAGTTGGAGTCTTGAAGATCAATTATGTTTAGAACAAAAGAGTTGAAAGAAACACTTCTGTAATTACTGAGAGTGTGATACAATTTAATGTGTGTGCCTAGTGGGGACAGGAGAGTTTGAAGGACAACTAACAAAGCTTAATGACTGCTTTTCTAAATTCATAATGCTAAATAACTACTGAATGTCTGTGCCCAAGTCTATTGGATCAAGTTCCTTTCTCTTTAGGACTTTTTCTTTACTATGCCTTTTGTCAAAGCTTGTCACAGCAGAGCCCAGTCCTAGGAGAGAGGATGAGTCCCAGCAAATCCCATTTTACTCTGATTATTCGCCTCTGGAAGCTGAATGTTACCCCATATCCAGTGGAAGCCTTGTTGCTTATCCTACAGAAACTACAGTAAATGAAAAAGTGGGTGAAAACACTGCAAAGCACTGACAAATTATCTTTAAAATATAATTTTTACATTTAAATTTTTGGTCCATTTGGAAATTATCTTGGTATAAGAAGTGAGATAGGGATCCAACTTTATTTTTCCAGATGACTACCTGGTTGTTCCTATACCATGTATTAAATAACCTATCTTTCTGTACTGATTTGTCAACTTTGCCATATGCTATATTTTTATGTACATATGGGACTATTTCTAAACGTTTAGTTCTGTTCCACTGATCTGATCTATCCATCATGCACATGCCAGTTCCACACTGTTTAATTATTAAGACTTTGTAATATGTTATTTTTTTTCAGTCTAATATTATAGGCATAGCATTCTATCATTAGTATCTTTTTCAGAATTTCTCTGAGGACCAATTTCTTCTCATATAAATTTAGAACTAGTTTATCTAGTTGAAAGCAGTTATTTTGCAGTTTTTTTAAAAAGACTTATTTTATTGTCTTTTGACAGAGACACAGAGAGATAAAGACAGAGAGATAGAGAGAAGCGCCCAGAGCCGTCTCCACAGTTGTATGCCATCAGTTTTGGACATGGTTTTGTTCCACACAGGTGGGGAGGGGCTGCACAGGGCAGGAGCCGGGCTGGGGGCATCCTGTGTGGGAAGCACACCCCAGTTCAGCACACGGGTCCGCACGGGCCGGGGCCAGGACTCGATCCTCAGTCCCCAGGGCTGCAATTGAGCGCTCAACCGGCTGAGCCATCCCGGCTTCCCCTATTTTGCAGTTTTGAGACAGGATATTAAGCAGGACTTAGTCAGGAAGGCCTTGGGGACCATAATGGCCATATTCAGGAAATGTTAACGTAGGGCTCTAGAGCAAGGTGATCAAGTACTGAATGACAAGATAAAGGACACCAAGGCCAACGACAACGCCCACACCTCCTTCAGCAAGAAAGACAATCCCATCAACCAGGCATACCATCTGGAGATAAGGGTTAATTAACAAAAGATCCCAGAACTTTGGTGGTTTGTTTCAAAACTCACATAAGTGAATCATTCAGGCATGTGAACTGAAAGATAAAACAAAGCCTTAGGTACTATAAAGGGTCTAAAAGGAGTGGCTTGCAGTCATAGTGTGGGGATTCCACTTTCAGGTGCCTCCTCTTTCAGAGAGCTTTCCTTCTTTCCAATAAACTTCTGAGTCCACGTCTTCATTCTTTGAATGTGCTAGACAACAAAGAACCTCAGATAGCCTGGACACATATCAATTTTCCTGTTTCAGTTTCATTGGGAATCCGAAATTTGTAGATTATCCTGGGTAAAACAGCCATCTTTTTAACATTCAGTCTAACTATTCAAGAATATAGTATGCCTTTTTGTTTATTCAAGATGTTTTGTATCACTTGTGCAATATTTTCTTTATATAGACTTATATTTCTTGGTATTCTAAATATTTTTTTAAGTTGGATCTTTTCTTCTATTTTTTTCTTCTAACTGGTTATGCCTCATATGGTCTCCCTGCTTTCACCCTTGCCTCCTACAATGTATGTTCTCCATACAGCAGCCAAAGTGATCCTTTAGAATGGTTATTCAGATCATGTGACTCCTCTGCTCCACATCCTTCAATGTCATCTCATCTCAGGACCTTTTGTGTTTACTTTTCCTTCTGTCTGGAATGTTCTTTTTAGATACCTGCTTGGCTTTCTCCTTCACTTTGTTCAAGTTTCTGCTCAAATGTCATCTCCCTAGAGAAGTTTTCTAGGACTACCCTTTTGAAAGTAGCCTCCATCCACTTCTATCCCTTTGCTATGCTTTATTTTTTCTTAGATAACTTACCACTGCTTTACATTATAATGTATATTTGTTTGTATATCGTCTGTCTCTGTCACTGGGAAGTGAGTTCAATGAGAAAGTAGACTTTGTTCAGTGCTACATCTCCAGCATATAGAATGGATCACCTTAGCATATGTCAGTTACTTAGAATACATTTGCAAAGTAGAATAGGTGAAGCTTCCAACCTAATGAGCTCCAGGGCTCGGATGGCAGAGCTGCAGATGATCAGCATCAGGACTGATTTCTTCTCAATGTGGTTTTTCCAAAGTTTTGCCCACTTAGGGCAGACTGAAAAACAGACCATAATGAAAGATATTATTCTAAATATAGCAAAATAGGGCTCCCAAAGTTGAGTAGTCTCCAATTCTTTGTTAGTGTTTAGGTAAAATAAAATATAATGAACACTATTTATATTCTATTCTTATCGCTTCTCGGCCTTTTGGCTAAAATCAAGTGTAGATTCTATTCTTTTGTCATTCTATGTATTAGGTTAAAATGAGATACCATTAACTTATAGCACAAAATATATAATACTCCAAACAGCTAAATATGACTAGTTTTAGACTAAGTAAAAAAAGCTTCAAATAATGCATTTGTGATATTTAATTTATGTTTGATGCTTGAAGGCAATGTTGACTAGGAAAAGAACCCTGATTCAATAATGTTAAATTTTAAAGAGTCACAGCATGCATGTGAAATGGAAATGACATTAATATGATAGCAAACATTTGATCAACACTGACATGGTGTGAGGCACCTTACATATATTCTTTTGTTTAGTTCACATAACCTAGTAAGGTTGATTTTATTATTATTTACATTTACTGAATCTGAGGCTGAGAAAAGTTTATGAACTCAAATAGAGTTTCATCAGAACTGACTAGAGTTTAAAAGAGGAATGCTAAATCTCTATATCTAAATTAGTTCATTGTTGGTTACAAATAAATGACTAACTCGTATGAATAAACTAGATATTATTGGCTACACACAATGCATATCGAAAAGATAAAATTAGATTGATTATACAATAGTCAAGGTCTGTGTTCCGAAATGTGAACAGAATTTCAGAATCTCAGAGCTGGAACAGAGATCACACAGTCCAACTTCCTCGTCTTTCAGATAACAAAATCAAGTCCCAAAGGAGAATGCAGTGACTGGCCCCAGGTCAAACAGAAAATTAGTGGGGAACTGGGACTAGAACTCTAATTATTCTCTGGATTACTAATGTTTCTAACGTGCTATAAAACACAGAGTAGACCAAAACACAAATTCTCACAGCCAAAGTAAACTAAGAATAAATTTAAAAATTAAGATGGACCTAAACAAACAACTCCATTTATAATTCATGTAAGGTGAAAATTTTTTACTTTGAATCTAGTTTTAAAGAGACAGACCTTGTGTTTTAAAGGAATAATAACAATCTGGTGAATAAATTTAAAAAATAATAATAATTCACTTACTTTCTTTTAGGTATGATGAAAGACTATGAGTCAAATCATTGCCCTTAAGGAAACAGGAGTCTAGAAATATGAGAAACATACTTTGTAGAGAATTTTGCAAACATACACATAAGCAAAACACAGTACACTGTCGGTTAATTGGAACTCAAGTAACCGGGACTCCTAAGCAACTAGCAAAAAAATTGAAGAAATAACACTTTAAAAAATAAAATAAAATCAATTTCTAGTGGAAATGTAAGTTTAAACTTGGTGTGCCATACCACACCGTGAGTAAGCCCAGTATATAGTGCAGCTGCTACTATTAGCAGGGTTTATAATGAAATGTGTGAGTTAGTTGACTTTTTAGTGACAAAATAAATTTGTCTCAAGATGAACTTGATGACTGGCTTGCTACAGATGAAGCGATTCCAGTAGCTCATACACTTAATAGATACCATAGAAGTTCTTGTGGATCATGGAAAAATGAAAGTTGCAGAGGAGGAAGAGAGTGATGACGATGGGTTTAGGTGGAAAATGTATCCCGGCAGAGAGCTACTGCAGCACTTGAAACTGTAATAGCTTTTGCAGAACAGTAACCCTTCTTCACTTCTCAGCACGTTATGCAACTGCACATTTTGCTAAACCTGACCGTGTGAGAGGCGTGTGGCCTCAAAGCAAGCTGATATTTATTTATTTTTCAAGAAAGTTGCATGCAAGTTTGCCAGTACTGGATCATCTACTAATGTAGATCTAAAACCATCCACATCCACTCTGATCCTGTCCTAGTTACATCATCAGATCCTAGTGATCCAGTAAACTCTCTACTGTTACTGTAACAGTTTTTTTTTTTTTTTAAGATTTATTTTATTGTTTGAGAGAAGGTGAGTGAGAGAGAGAGGAGGGAGGGTCCAGAGCAGTTTCCATAGTTGTACATCATTAGTTTTGACGTTGTTTCATTCCACACAGGTGAATGTGGGGCCACATGGGGTAGGAACTGAACTGGGGGACTCCTGCATGGGAGGCAAGAAACTTTGTCGCCATCCCAGAAGTTATCAGTTATGCCTCAATTTAGCATATGGGTTGGCAGGGGCCGGGCCAGGATTTGAACCCTGGGCCTTGCAGTTGCAAGACAAGCACTCAACCTGCTGAGTTATCCTGGCATCCCCCTACTGTAAGTGTGTTTCTATGTGTGTTTTTTCCAAGATAGAGTCATACCTTGGCACTCAACTTCTTTGAAACTCTTTGAATTTGGTACTCAACACATTTTGATATAGAAATTTTATCCTGGTACTCATCGTTTGTTTGGTGCTCATTGAATATCCCAGAACCAATTAACTATGAGTACCGAGGTAGCACTGTACCTGAAGTTAAAAAAATTATGTTAGTGAAGTTCACTAAGTTGAAAAATTTAGGGGATGCTGGGATGGCTCAGCAGGTTGAGTGCTTACTTTGAAGCCCTGGAGTCTGAGGATTGTCCCAGCCCTGGCCTGTGCAGACTCATGTGCTAAAGTGGGGTGTGAATTCAGTTCATTTCTTGCTGGGGCCCATGCAGGAGGCCCTGGCCTGGTTCCTGCCCTGTGCCCACCTGTGGAGTAAAAACTATATTGAAAAACTGATGATGTACAACTATGCAGACGGCTCTGAGCCCTCCCCCTTTTCCCTGTCTCTCTGTCTGTTTCTCTGTCAGAAAATAAATAAATAAATAAATAAATCTTAAAAAAATTTATTGACTGACATTTAACTGAAATTACACACTGCATTGACAAAGCTGTGTTTATAATAAAACTGTATTACATTATGTTTATCTTTATTTGTTTATTCTTTTAATTACTGTATTTCAATAATATCAAGGCAATACAGAGTTTATGTTATGGTATGGTATATTGGGGTATAGTATTAGTTAGACCTATTTTTTTTTTTTTTAAGATTTATTTATTGTTTTTGACAGAGAGAGAGAGAGATACAGAGAGAAGGGGGAGGGCCCAGAACAGTCTCCATAGTTTCATATCATCGGTTTTCCCACATAGTTTCATTCCACAGGTGGGCTTGGGGCCGCACAGTGCAAGAACTGGGCCGGGGTCTCGCACTGGTGAGAACTGAACTGAGGGCACACCCCAGTTCAGTATATGGGTCAGCATGGGTCGGGGTCGGGATTTGAACCTTGGTTCCCGGGGCTGCAAAGTGAGCACCTAACCCACTGAGCCATCCTGGCTTCCCAGGCCTATTAAAAAAAAAAAATTTTTTTTTTTTAAAGATTTATTTTTATTGTTTTTGAGAGAGAGAGACACACACACACACAGAGACAAAGAGAAGGGAGAGAGGGCCTAGGACAGTTTCCACAGTTGCACATCATTGGTTTTTCCACATAGTTTCATTCCACAGGTTGGCGGGGTTGCACAAGGGCTGGAACTGGGCCGGGGTCTCACCCTAGTGAGAAATGAACTGAGGGCACTCCCCAGTTCAGCATATGGATCCACTTGGGCCGAGGCCAGGATTCGATCCTCAGTCCCCAGGGCTGCAAAGTGAGCGCTTAACCCACTGAGCCATTCCGGCTTCCCCTCCCAGGCCTATTTTTAATAGTACTCTTGAGCAACCAGAAACTACATTTATGTGGCATTTACCAAACCCCATGGGTGCCTGTTAACCGAATCTACTGTAGATTAAATGTGAATGATGTGTTTTTTTTTTAATTTTTATTGTTTTTGACAGAGAGATACAGAGACAGAGACAGAGAGAAGGGGAAGGGCCCAGAACAGTCTCCATAGTTGCACATAATTGGTTTTTCCACATAGTTTCATTCCACAGGTGGGAGTGGGGCTGCACAGGGCAGGAGCTAAGCCGGGGTCTTCACCCTGGTGAGAACTGAACTGGGGCACTCCCCAGTTCAGCATGTAGGTCCACACGGGCCGGGGCTGGGATTTGATCCTTGGTCTCCAGGGCTGCAAAGTGAGTGCTTAACCCACTGAGCCACTCTGGCTTCCCCGAACGATGTATTCTTGAACAAGGTTGTAAAACATTAGTGAATTGGGAGCTTGTTATATATTTTAAAGTGTTATCTAGTATTTCAAACAATAGCAGCAACAATACAAGTAAAATTTTAACTGTCCATAATTTCTTAGACTAGTGAAACCAAAGGTTATTGTATCATTCCATGGGTTAATGAAGCATCTTTATGTTTCAAATCCACGGAACAGACAATATACAAAGGCAAAGCTGAAAGTACTAACAATGTATATAGAGATGTTCAAGCTCACTAGTCATTGCAGATGTGCAAATTAATACAATGGTGAAATAACATTTTATACACACATCAGAATAGCAACTGTTAGAAAGAAAGATGTATAATACCAAGTGTTGTCAAAAATGTAGGATGATGAAAAGTCATATGAACTGTAGGCAGAGGTGTAAACTGGAATAGCTATTCTGAAAAGTCATAAAATTAAGACATATATTACTCTATGACCCAATGATTACATTCTTCGGTAAATAATGGAAAGGAATTCCTATGTGGTATATAAAGAGAAACAAATATATTCATCCTAGCATTATCTGTGATAGTGGGGAACGAGAAGCAACCTAGGTGTCCATATCAGAGAAAAGGCATAAGCCATATGTGGTAGATGAAGTCACTGGAATACTGTACAGTATTCAGAAGCACTAAACTGAATGTACATAAAGCCATATAGACTTACCTTAAAAAAGTGTTAAGTCAGGAAAGAAACAGAATGAGAAGTTCAGCAGAACATCATTTAGATAAATTGTAAAATGCATACATATACAACACGACATTTTATAAGAATATTTAAAAACATTAACACAGAGTGAATGCCTATAGGGAAAGGAATGTTTATTGGAATGTGCATTAGAAATGAGTGGGAATAATACATCAAAATATAACATGACATAATATAATACAACAACACAATAAAAGACAATGTAACATACTAAAATAAAACATAAGGGTTTGCTCAACCAATGACAATCATGGTCTAGCAATTATGTAGTATTTTTTTAAAGGTTTATTTTATTGTTTCAGAGAGAAAGAGAGAGAGAAAGAGAGACAGAGAGAGAGAGAGAGAGAGAGACAGAGCGAAGGGGAAGGGCCCAGAGCAGTCTCCATAGCTGTACATCATCAGTTTTGACACAGTTTCATTCCACAGGTGGATGTGGGGCTGTGCAGGGTGGGAAGCAAACTGGGGGCCTCTCACATGGGAAGCATGCATATGGGTCCACACGGGCCAGGGCTGGGTATTGATCCTTGGACCCCGCAGCTGCAAGATAAGTGCTCAACTCACTGAGCCATCCCAGCATCCCTGTGTAGTATTTTAAGCTCTAATGGAGGTGTTTAAAAAGCATCATGTTTAGCATACTAATTCTTTTTTTTTTTTAAGATTTATTTCATTGTTTTGACAGAGAGAGAGACAGAGAGAAGTAGGAGGGCCCAGAGCAGTCTCCATAGGTGTATGTCACTCGTTTTTTGGCATAGTTTCATTCTACACGGAGGGTGAGGGGCTATGAAGGGCTAGAACCAGGGTGGAGCCTCCCACATGGGAAGCATGCCCCTGAGAGTCAGGAGCCTCCTACATGGGAAACACACCCCCATGGGAACTGAACTGGGGGCCTCCCACATGGGAAGCACACCCCAGTTCAGCATATGGGTCTGCAGGGGCCAGGACTGGGATTCGATCCTTGGACCCCAGGGCTATAAGGTGAGCACTCAACCTGCTGAGCCATCTGGCATCCCCATCCTAATTCTTTCTATAAGAAAAAGTTTGTCTATAAACAAAAGAGTAAATTATTAATAAATTAAATGAAATTTATATTGTAACCCAGGCATTTGTAACTCACATTATGTGAGTTTACAAACTTCAAAGATGTTGCCTCTTATGTTGTTATCGAGCCTTCGATGGTCTTTAAAACTAATTTCCCAAGCTTGGATATAATCAGACTCCCCTGGAGAGCTTTACAAAAGATCCAGAGTCCTGGGATGGACTCCCTTTGCATTATGAGTCAGAATGTCTTGGAGATGAGCCTGGGGATTTGCTTTTTATGTTCCCGGGTGATTCAGTTGCAGCTAGCCTACAGGCTTTTTGCACAGATCTGAACCACTGCAGTTCTCAGGAGGATAGCAAGGTTAGCTCCATGTGACTACTGCATTGAAACTCTAATTAAGTTGCCCACGTGCATGACATTAACAATGTACAGTGCACAATATTAATTGAAAAGACATGTTCCTGGTCCTATAGGGAAAAACAGCCTCAAATCAAAACCAAGTTAGACACTTGGCAAACTAAATAGAAACAATATTTTATTATTTATAGCCACCTTATATTTATGCCCCTTCCTGAGCCTGTCCCAAATAGCGCATGGCATGCCCCTCCTCTCACCTAGCTAGCACAGACTTCCCCTTGTCCTTGGTCTAACCAATGTAGTGATGGGCCTTTTCTCTAAAACATTCCTATGATGCCTTCGATCACAGTGTCTCAGAATGGCTTAATTTCTTAAGTGAAACTGAAAACCTGTTCTTTTTGGCTATCACAGTATTTTTACCATAGTTACTAAATTTTTCTTCCTCCCTAAACCAATCCATGACCATATTCTTGCCTATCTGTATTACTGACTCTGATACAGAAATAATGTAACATAAACTCACTATGAAACTGAAATGACTCCTTAAAAGTTTCTTCTGACCTGTGACTCTCTACAGTTCTAAAGAATTAAGGTTTATGATGTTCCATGAGGCAACAGAATAGTAGTGTGTCCATGATCTCACAAGTGCTTCAAAAGTTGAAGGTATACACGAACAACAAAAAAACCAAAACCAAAACAAAAAACAAAAAACTAGAAGGGAAAATGGGACCACTGAGCTGCAGTAAAACTAAATTTCAGCTAGAGCCTGAAAAGAGGCTTTGTTAGAACATTTGCTTCCTGAGGAAGAGCAATCAGGCACTTGCTCTTCACCACAGGCCCTGCTGTGCTGATGAGAGTGGTTTCTAATGGCTACTAGGGGCCTCTGGGATCAGTAAGTCGACAACTCCAGATCTCGTGCAAATGGAAAGGCACTTCTTCAATTCCCTAAGGCTACTCCGTTTGGAAAAGAAACAGATGGGCACTCATGTCTCCAATCCAATGTGCATTTTGTAAAAATATTATATCACAAAGGAATTACAAAAATTCAGGGAGCAGGCTGTTTTCAGCTTCTCAAGCCTCTAGAAAGCATAGAGTTGTAATGGAAAAAGGAGATCAAACAACCCTTGACTTTTTCCAAAAGCAGTATTAGATATTCCTTATAGTCTATAAATAGTTCATCGTGGGCACCGGTGCCCCAAACTGTTTGTGGTTTGATTTTATGACAAGATCTCTTTTCTTCAGTCTTTGCCCCAAAGAGCTACAGGGCGTATCATAATTTTGAAATAAGAGAATAGGTTGTTTTAGGAATTTTGCAGTATTTTCTTAACTTAATTGTAAATACCCTAAGACACTAGATTTCAAACAATAAGTAGGCTGAACATTCACCTGGAGTGAGGTGTCAGCCTTGCTAAAACTGCAGAATTTTGTCTCTATTGCTACGTAATTAGCTTGAAAAAGTCTGCGCTGGGACCCAAAACAGTACCCTAAAAACAAACCATAATTAGAAACCATGATAAGAACAACAAAATTAAGCTGCTTATTAAAGTTAATATTCTTATCTATAAAGGATGAATAAATTAATGTTTCATAGCTATACTTTAAAATGTGTGTTTTATCTTTACTGCTTGAAGAATCCTAGAAAAGATGTATTCCAACAATTAGCTTTTGAATTAAAAAAAAATGCCATTACAAACCAGTCTGTTACACTGAACAAATACTTGTTAGCATCTTAATAAAGAAGTCATCCAAGAGTTAAGACTACCAGGTTGAGAAAAGGAGTATTAATTAGCACAGATAAAATATGCCTAGGGTATGTCCAAAGAAACCCAGAATTTATTTATAAAAACTTAATGTGTTTATTCTTACATGTTTGAACTGCATTCATCCTCAAGGTACTGTCTGTTTGATGCAATACACCCATCAAAAGGCTTTTTCCACTGCTAAAATCAGTTATGAACTCGTTGATTTTGATGCCTTTTATTGTTCCTGCTGTTTTTCTGTTTCACCTCTTCCACATTGGCAAAACACTTTTCTTTGAGGACTTTTTTCATAGGAGGAAACAATAAAAAGTCTATTGGGGCAAGAAAGTGTGACTAGGGAGGGTGGGGGCATGGGAGTCATGCTGTTTTTGGTCAAAAACTGCTGAACACTCAGCTCAGTGTGGGCAGGTGTGTTGTCATGCACGTTTGTGTAAATCACCCATCATGAAATGGGCAAACACATTGAAAGAATCTCCAAAAACAACTCATTAAAGCCAAACACAGCATTTCCCAATACCAGCTGGTACAAGGATGCAGATGGGTTTCTAGAACACTCACCTAGTGGGGGAAGCCTGTACTACAAGGGGTCCGCCCTCCAGAAGATAATTCCAGGATTTTTGGATCCTCTCTTTATATTAATGTCTGGCTGAAATACCTAGCCATAACATATAGTAACGATGAATCTGTTTTCTTCCTCATTATCAGAAAAACCGCTATCAATTAATAACGGGTCCCGCTGAATGACTAACC